>LZPB01000005.1:105898-208719 GCA_001676865.1 Ceratocystiopsis minuta
GGGGGGAGGCGAGGATAAGGAGGCAGCGATGGGAGAAGAGGAGAATGAATGGGACAGAATGCCTGGAACGAGTGTGCTCGGCTCCTAAACGAGATGGGTGCTGACAAATAGAGTTAGGAAATCTCCAGATGTCCCCAAGATATACAGATGCTTCAGGAGAGGATTTTACGTCTTTTCTTGTCACGTCATGGGCGGTCCTGGGACCTTGTTTGACACGCCAGACACGGCCGCGGTTCGCCGTGCCGAGGCTCAGGACGAGCAGCACGCACAATCACAATGCCATTGCCCCGTTATATGCATTTGTGTTGGTCTCCACCCTCATCTGGCCCGTCTCCACGTCCTACTCCGCGTACCCCGTCACCACGGCCAGGCGCCCGCGCACCGGCACGTTTGCGTCGCGCCCCGGCTGCGGAAATCCGTCGATCTGCACGCCCTTGCGAAAGAGCAGCACGTGCGACGAGCCGCCAAAGTGGAACATGCCGAGCTCGTCGCCCTTGCGGACGTGCTGGCCCTCGCGCACGGTGATCTCGCAGGTGCTGACCTCGTCCATGCCAACGCCCACAAAGGCCATGAGCCCGATGTCTTGGTTGTCGGCCTCGATGAACAGGACGGCCCGCGTGGCCAGCGCCGTCAGGTAGCCCTGCGCGACGGTGATGCCCTTCGGGTCGATCTCTTTGGGATGCTGGGTCGTCTCGTCCACGTCGCCGTCGAGCCCCTCGAACAGCGGCTCGCTGAAATACGTGCCGTCCTGCACAAAGGCTCGCCGCACTGTTCCGGACACGGGCGCGTGCCAGCGGTGGTAGGACAGCGCCGACAAAAAGGCCTGGTAGACCGTGGCGCCGCCAAACTGCCCGGCCAGCTTGTCGTGCGCCAGCATGTCGAGGATGCTGTAGGGCTGGCCCTTGATCCAGAACTTGGCACGCAAGCGCGCGTTGCGCGCCACGTGGAACACACGGCTCTCGCAAGCGTTGGCCACAACGGCGTCGTCGCCGGGTGACGCCACCGGACGGGCCTCGTCGCGAACGCGGCGGGTGAAGAAGTCTGGAAAGCGGTCAGCAAGGAAAAGCGCCCCTTCTTCTCCCCCCGCAGGCAAGGCAAGACAACGCACCGTCCCACGACGTGAAGCCATAGTGCTTGGCTTTGGGGTCGCAGTGGTACATCTCCTCAAAGGAGTGGCGCGTCTCGTACGGGGCGTTGGCGACGGCCATCAGGTCCTTCAGCCCGACGTCGCCGAACCAGCCGCTGCTGTGGGACCCGAGCACAGAGGCCGACGCCGGCGTGCGCAGATACGCGCCCCATGCGTTGAGCACCTTCTTCAGCATACGGTTGACGTCCGGGTCCAGAAAGGCAGCGTGCCCGCTCGGCGTGCCCATGGCATAGTCAAACACAGCGCACAGCGGCACGCCCACCATGCCGACGTTCTCGGCCGCGTCCGTCCACTCGGGCGCGCGGCTGAAGCAGTGGTGCAGCACGGCCAGCATGTGCTCGTAGCTGCGGATCTGGCGCCCGCCAGTCGGGTCGTGCTGGTAGACCGCGCGGTGCGGCACCTCATCCCACATCTCGGTAAAATACATGTAGATGCGCGGGTTGGTCTCGATGAGCGTCTGAAACTCCTGCAGCGCCGGTGTGAGCTGCTGCTTGGGTTGTCCGTCGACACGCTCGACGGTGCGGCGCAGCCACTCGTGCTGGATGCGGTGGTCGGTCGGCAGCCAGTGACCGGGGCTGGAGAGAGGATCAGCCAGGCGACTCGCGCCGTAGAAGAGGAAGAGGGAGGGCTCACCGATGCCGGCGAAACTGCGTCGGGATTGACTGCTCGTCGCCCTGCTGCACAACCATGATTGCGACGGGGAAGTAAGAAGGAATGGATACGAGAAGACGAAAACGAGAGTATCCAAAAGATTCTGAGATTCTGAGACCACTGGAAATCGTAAACTCCAAGAGGAATAAAATAACAAAACGAAAAATCCAAACAAAGAAAAGGTCGGACAAGCATATATGTATGCTGTCGAGTTTCCTGACGTCACCAGGTGAATGACACCGGACTTACAGGCATCAAGCCAACAGCGGGGTATCACGTTGTTGATTTCGGAGCAGAGAGAAAACACAAAAGACCTCTGCCTTGGCTGGCCGCAGGGAGGGAGAAGGCAAAGACACAGGAAAGAGAAAAGCAAGAGATAAACCTTGTCAAGATGAACTGAACACAATAGAAACGTAGAAATACCGACCCCCCCCCCCCCCCCCCCAAAAAAAACAAACAAACAAACAAACAATCCAATGCGTGTGCAATATCCCGCGAGCGTCCCCCAAACCTTCGGCTCCTCCCTTCTCAGATGGCTCTCGTATGCCGTCGGTGCTCATGCGTCGTGATGCCCGTGCCGTTTCGCTACACCGGCCCTCATGCCTCCCCCTTTCCCCTTTCTTGGCTCATTGTGTTCGATAGAACTTTTTGTAGAGGCGATGCAGCAGCAGATTCACGTTCAGCCGCAGGTTCCCCTCAAACAAGTTCATGAACTGGTGACCCTCGAACTGCGCCTGCAGAAGATCCTCGATGGAGACCAACGCACTGGCGCCCGGGATCTGAATGTGGCCCCGCGAGCCCTCGATCGAGAACGATCCCACTTCGTCGCAGGAAATTGTCAGGTTGATCTTGTCGTAGTCGCGGTCCAGCACGCCTGTCCAGGAAACGACCACTCCCTTCTCCGCTAGCGATCGCACGCTGTACATGTACGACCCGAACTTGGGCACGCGCCCGCTCCGCTCCAGCTCGCGCTGATGGTTGTATTGTTTTGTGAACGGCAGAAGGAATCGTTTTTTCCTGTTTCTCGGTTAGTTGAGGGAAGAGAAAAAAAAATATAAAAGAACATTCAACTCACCCCTTCTTGTTCTGCAGCGTCGCCATTGCCTGCTCAATGTAGTCGTCGTAGCTCTTCCGCTGCTGCTCCAGGTACTTGGCCTTCTCATGCAGGTTGCTGAGCGTAAGACGCACTCCCTCTAACTCCCGCTGCCGCTGCACCCGTCGCCGGCTCTTGGTCCGGATGTCGAGAGCGATCGCATTCAGCACATCCTGGTACTGGTTGTGTTTCGATATCCGGCCCATGTGCTCCAGCCGTAGGATGTTCTCCAATGCCGTCCGCTTCAAATCGTAGTACGACATCCGCGTCACGTCCACCATGTTGGCGTCCGAGTACGCTCCTCGCGTGTTCGATCCAACCGCAAAGTCCTCATGCAGGAGCGTCTGCCACTTCTGCTCGTCGGCCGGCTGAATCGGCTTCACCAGAATCTCCAGGAGGTTGGCACCCGTCTGCACACGGATAATATACAGAACGCAGCGCTTTGTCTCCATAAACAGCGCCTTCACCTCCGCCTCCGGGTCGTCGAGGTCGTGCAGCTTTGGTGTCAAAAACAGCTGGATGTCCGACGAGCCCGTCGCCCGCATCTCGCTCTCGTTGCTCTTGGCACTGCCGAGTTCCTGTACAATCTCCCGCACCACGTCGTCTTGGCCCAGGCACACCGCCGGTAGTTCTGACACCACAAGCTGGTGGATAGCGAAAATATCCGTCATCTTGATGTACAGTGTCGGTTTGTTCTTGGCGTAGAGGTCGTTGAACTCATCGATGTCGAATGTGCTCTCCGCATCTGGAACAGACACAAGCGCCTCCAGGATCCGCCCCAGACGTTCCACCGAGTCAGCAATGAACACGTTGAGAGGTTGCAGGTAAATATTGTCTCCTCCAAACGGCCTTCCAGATGCAATCTGGCCCAGAACCTTGGCCACCTCGCCCAGGTTCCGCTTTTGCAGAGGGCTTAGCTGCTTGTCCACCACGCCAACACTCTCCGGTGCTGTCACCGCAGGCTGCAGGTAGAACCGCCACAGCCAGTTTCCGACCAGCTGCAGCAGCGCCTGTGGTGGTTCCTGCGGGAAATGATTGCAGAGAGATCCCAGCATCTGCTGACAAACGAACCGCATGCCGTATGGAAGCCGTGGCAGTAGATCCTCAAGCGACAGCAAATATTGGTCGCAGATTTCTCGGAGATCGCGGAGATGGTCAATAAACAGATCGCGTGTTTCCGGGTCTTTGATCGCGACCTCGCGTGGCACGTCGCGTGGCCGCCGGCTTGGTTGCCCTGTTCGAAGCTCCTCGTTGTTGATCGCGGTCCGGTAGATTTGCAGCGGGTCACTCTCCAGGTCTAGTGCAGGGTCTTCAATGATGTTGTCGCGAATCATCGGCCCCAGCAGGTCGCGGAGATACTTCCGATCGCGCGGCGACCGCGTGTAGTTGCCGAGCAGCTTTTGCCAGAAGTAGTTCCCACGGAGGTAGTCTTGGATAGACGATGACCCGTCAACCTCTTCAGCAATCGATCGCGCCATGAGCTTCAAAAGATAATACTCCTCTCTTCGCTTCTGCGCATAGCCGAACAGCCCCATGATGAGAAGTTCAATCCGCTTGCACTCTTTTTCTGGCACGCCTTGCAAGCGGATACGGCGGAAGAGCCGAGCGAGGTACTGTGGCTGCGTTTGCAAAGCGAAGAACAGTTGCTGGTAGGACTCCAGTTTCTTGCGTGATCCTTTGTTGAGGGCCTTCAAATCGAACTGGTTGGCAGATGACAGCGGCGTGCTGGCAATGAAATTGCCCGCGTGGCCACCAAAGTTGTTCTGGTGACGAACGACCTCATCCAGTGTGATTTTGTTTTTGACGAGAAGAGCAATCTTGATGTCCAGTTGGTCAATGTACTGCTCCAACATCTCGTTTTGCCGAACTTGTTGGACAACCGTCTTGCGCATCCGCTCAAACTCCACCTCTTCGTTGAAGTCGAAGTCGCTGTCGTTGAGCAGATGGACAAAGCTCTTGACCGCGTTGACAGGTGGGTTTTTGCCGGTAGTGAGACTTTTGTATGCCTCGCCTTGGATCTTGGCGCGTACAAAGCTCTGGATCTTGACCACGCGCTGCATGTTCTCATTGAAAAAACGTCTCTTTTCCTGAAAACGGGCACGAACAAGAAACGCCCTTGCTGATGCCTGGAGGGCAACAATCGAGTCCTCTTCCGCATCCAGCTGGTCGAGAAGCAGGGTAATCTCGCTGCGCAGAAGCATTGCGCGGGCGAGTGCTTGAAGAGAAACAATTTCGGGTTCAGCCTCCTGGAGGCGAGCAAGGAAAGCGGCGTGCTCTTGGCGAAATAGAGATGCCCTGGCGTGTGCTTGGAGACGCACGATTTGCTGCGCCTGCGCAGAGATGTCGTTCAGATCCTTTGTCATGCTCTGTCGCTGCAGCAGGCCTCTGACCCGAGACTGTAGATCAACAATCTCCAGCTCGCATTCTTGCAAGCCATCGAGAACCTGGGCGACCTTCCGTCTGACGGCTGCTGCTCGAATGCAAGACTGCAGAGTCGCGACCTCAGAAACATGGTGTCGAAGCTCTGCTTTGCAGGCAGCAACCTTTTGTCGGGAAAAAGTGCCTCTTGCCAAGGCCTGCAGCTTCGTCCATTGTGGTGCAAAGAATGCAAGGTTGGTCTTTTGTGATTCGACATGGCGCCGCGTAAGCATAGCCCTTGCCGCAGCTTGAAGCCCGGCAATGGCATGGTGCTCTGCCTCGAGCGCCATTTTATCGTCCGCAATGCGTCTTCTCAGGAGCATTCCGCGCAGAGCTGCCTGTAATGTAACCACCTCTCCTGCAGTGTGGTTTGCATCCTGTCGTTGAGAAAGCACCTTTTGTCTTGCCAGGTAACCTCGGAAAACGGATTGTATGTTTCGCACAGGCCCTGCAGCCTGCTCCAACCTTGACCGCGTCTCGCGAACCTGATTGCGTATCACGGCCGCTCGAACCATGCTTTGTAACTCGAGAATGTCGGCTTCTGTACTCTTCCAGTAGTGGTCTTGACGAAGTTGGCGTTGGCGCACAAGGAAGCCGCGTGCTGCGCTTTGGAGATTGACAGCAAAATGACGCATCTGCATGCGGTAGCCGATGATTTGTCTAGCGAAGTCGCCGCGGATGCGTGCCTGTAGATCAATGAGCCAGGCCTCGTCGTCCCAGAGCCGCTGCATGGTGTCGCCGAGCCTCAAGCGCACCAGTGCACCTCGCGCCTGCGCCTGAAGGTCCACGATGGCAGCTTCGTTCTCAGCGAGCTCACGATCAATCCGTTCCTCTTCCGTCTCCGGCGGTGGCCCGACATCGAAGTCCGCTCCGATATTCCCGAAACTCGGCATGTTGCTGCCCAGCTTGTCGAGGCCTTTCTGCACGGCTTCAAGCTCGTGATGTTCGAACTCAAGCTGGCCAACTAGGTTGCCAATCCGGAAGCTGACAATCCCTTTCCGGAAGAGAAGCCAACTCAGGGCGTGGATGCAGTAGATGACCTTTGGAATGTTCTTCTTTTCGTACAGGTCAATCATTTCGAAGCGGAAGAGGTCAGGTAGCTCAACCTCGTCAAGATAGCGGAAGAAGTTGGCAATGTTGTCGGAGTACAGGTACTGGAGCTTCTGGTGGCGAATAATCTTGAACGGTCGCTGGGGATTCAAAGCCAGGACGACCTCCGCAAGCGTGACGCCGTCTCGAAGAGCTTCTTCAAGTTCGACAATCGGGGGGATGGTGCGCTGGATGATATCCTCGATCCATTCTTTGGCTTCTCCAATGTGGCACAGGTACTCGTAGGCTGCCAGAAACTGACGCTGTTTGTCCATCCAGTTCCTCCCTTCCCAGCCGTACGCAGACGCATGCTGACCTGGGCGCGAGGGTGCCGCATCGCCGACCCTTTGAAGACGCCGCCGACCTCGCAGCCCGACTACCTCTTGTGTAGGGGCAGTGAGCGCAAAGTCATCTGCCGATCCAGACTGTGCGAGTGCCGATAGCGTGCGCAGCTGGTTCGTTGAGGATTTTCCAAGTGTCTGAAAGTCCGGAGCAGTAATGGGCGTCGTGTGCGCGTGGAGGAGAGCCGGAGGGGTGTTTGCGTGTGCGATCGCGACACTGCCCCCATGATTGACGGTGTCGGACCGGGTGAGGACAATGGAGCTGGGCCGAATAGCTGACAGGGGGCGTTGTTGTTCCGGCGTACGGCCGAGCCGAGGGCTGTCTGCTTTGTTTGCTTGCATGGACAATCGCCCGATATCCACGCTCTGGCCGCGGTCGTGACGCGCCACATTCTTAACAGGCGACGTTGGTAGCGACACGGGTCCAGGTGCCGGGGCTTGCGGTAAGGGTCGCAAAGACCGGCGTGCGCTGTTGTAGATGTTGTCGCCTTTAGACTTGGGAGGAGACGACGTCGAGACGCTGAGGCTGGAGAAGGACGTGGATAGCCTGCTGGCTTCGCTTTGGCCGCGCTTGTGTCCTAGAGACGAGTAGGCACTGGCGTGTGACGACATACTGCTGGCGCCTATGCTTTGGTCTGATGCGTAGGAGTAGCCGGACGAGGCAGACGAGGATGCTGTTGAAGGCTGTCGACCGACTGTGGGTTCAAAGGTGTCAAGCGGCTGTCTTAACGGCTGTGGTCGGTACATTTTCGGCGGCGCGACAGCTGTCGCGAATGGAACCGATCGGAAGGGATGCAGAGCGTGCCGATAACGATCTTTAAGCCAGTTCAAAGAACATACAGCTCTCCATAAGGAAAACGGCAGGCGGCTCGTGGGAAACTAATCTCAAAAAATTGAGAAGCAGGGCGACGATGGTGAAAAAGAAGAGAATATGGCAGCAGGAAAGTCGCGCTGAAATTCGGACACAGTGTCGGACAGCAGGTCGAAGAAAGAAGAGAGAAGAAGTAAACCAGCGAGGTGAGAAATGAGGAATGCGTGCCAGCGATGCAATGGGATGAGGTAGCAGAAAAAATGGAAAGCAAAGGCAGCCTGAAAAGAGGCCCGAGGGTCACGGAATGATGGCACCGGCAGCTGAGGGGAGGGCGGGGACGCTCCTTCTCGATTTGTATGGTTGTCGCCGGGGAGATGGTGGACTTGTTTGTTTACATCCAGAATCCATTGTAAACTAGCCCATAACGAGCTGTGCACAGGCCATGTCTCAAAGTTGATACACAATGGCGCTAAGATAACGTTATCGATAAGCCGTGCTTGAACTTGTTGAACTGTCGACGGTTTACGACCACGTTGAACATCCCACACTGTACGGCGAACGACAGTTTCTGGTTCCGATTTGTACCGTGGCCTATAATTTCTCAGAGAACAATATTTGGCAAGTTTCCAATACCAGGCATGTCTAGTAAGATGTCCGAATACAGGAAGGCTCCTGCCCCTCGGTGATTAGTCACCTTATTCCCCACTCTTTCTCCCACTTCGATAAAGAAAAAAAATTTGTCGCGGTCGTGTTTAAGCCGATTTCTCCCTTCCTCTTCTTCCTTCTGATGGGGAGAAGACAACAACGAACGGTACGTGACACTACCACTGGTCGAAAGTCCAAATTCGCTGGAAGTCTTTGATCTCGGATCCTGTCCTTTTGGATTCTAATCTTCTTTTTTTGCGACGATAACGGTACGTGCCAGAAGCGTCGACGTGTGAGATCCTGCTCCCTTGCATCGACACAATCGCTGACGAGCCATCTTTAAAAGTTGCCCAAAGTACGATCAGCCTTCCAAGATGCCTTCGACAAACGGCACAGTCTCGGTCAACGGGAACACCAAGTTCCTGGACCACACGCAGGCCGTGGAGCTCCTCAAGAGCTATGACGAGCGCGATGGCCTGAGCATCACCGACCTTATGGACGCCAAGGTGCACGGTGGCTTGACGTACAACGACTTCCTTCTGCTGCCGGGCTACATTGGCTTCCCGGCCTCGGCCGTTGTTCTCGACTCGCCGGTCACGAAGCGTATCACGCTGAAGACGCCCTTCGTGTCGTCTCCCATGGACACCGTGACCGAGCACGAGATGGCCATCCACATGGCTCTGCAGGGCGGTCTGGGTGTCATCCACCACAACTGCTCGCCCGATGCCCAGGCCGGTATGGTCCGCAAAGTCAAACGGTACGAGAACGGTTTCATCCTCGACCCTGTCGTCATCAGCCGGGACACTACGGTCGAAGAAGTCAAGGCTCTTAAGGAGAAATGGGGCTTCGGCGGGTTCCCTGTCACTGGTACGTGCTGCTTGCGTCGCAAAATACGCGTTTTGCTGTCCCTCTTTCGCGCGCGGGCGCGATCGATGTCTGCGCGTTTTCGCGCTACTGTTAATGGTATGCCGCGCCAAGTGGTCGCGGCATGCTTCTTTCTGGCTTTAAAACGCGAGACAGGGTGTTCGAGGCTGTCTTATGATTATCTTTTCTTTTTTTATAACTTTCGTTCCACCGCATACGACTTCACGTCATGGGGATACAAAGATTTATGATTTCTGGCTTCTTCCCCTTCGCTCTCCCCTCTGGAAGTTTTTTTTGGGTTGGGCGTGGCCATCCTGCTAACGTGCCATGCGCTTCTCAGAGACCGGCCGTCTGGGCTCGAAACTTCTCGGCATTGTCACGAACCGTGATATCCAGTTTGAGGAAGACCCGAGCCAGCCGGTTTCCAAGGTTATGATCACCGACCTGATCACAGCTCCGGCCGGTGTGACGCTGGTGGAGGCCAACCGAATTCTTTCTAAGTCGAAGAAGGGAAAGCTGCCAATTGTCGATAAGGACGGCAACCTAGTGTCCATGATCTCGCGGTCTGATCTGACCAAGAACCTCCACTTTCCGCTGGCGTCGAAGCTTCCCGACTCGAAGCAGCTGATCTGTGCTGCTGCCATCGGCACGCGCCCAGAGGACAAGAGCCGTCTGCAGAAGCTGGTCGATGCCGGCCTGGATATTGTGATTCTTGACAGCAGCCAGGGCAACAGCATGTACCAGATTGAGATGGTCAAGTGGATCAAGAAGGAATTTCCGGGTCTGGACGTGATCGGTGGCAACGTCGTCACGCGTGAGCAGGCTGCGGGGCTGATTGCAGCCGGCGTCGACGGCCTCCGGATCGGCATGGGCAGCGGCAGTGCCTGCATCACGCAGGAGGTCATGGCTGTCGGGCGCCCGCAGGCCACGTCGGTCTACAACGTGAGCTCGTTCGCGGCCCGTTTCGGCGTGCCCTGCATTGCGGATGGTGGCATCCAGAATGTCGGCCACATTGTCAAGGGTCTTGCGCTGGGCGCATCGACGGTCATGATGGGTGGTCTTCTTGCGGGCACAACAGAGTCGCCTGGTACGTCTTTCGTGTCGCGGGAGGGCAAGCTGGTCAAGGCCTACCGCGGCATGGGCAGCATCGACGCCATGCAGGACAAGAAGGCGGGCGGTGGCAGCAAGGACAGCCAGAAGAGCAACGCCGGCACGGCACGCTACTTCTCCGAGGGCGACAGCGTGCTGGTCGCGCAGGGCGTCTCGGGTGCTGTGGCGCATAGAGGGTGAGTATTTTTGGCTATTGCAAGTCCCGTCTTACCCTCCGGTCATCTGACACATTTATCCTAGATCCATCAACAAGTTCCTGCCATACCTGGCTGCGGGCCTGAAGCACTCGCTGCAGGACTGTGGCATCACCAGTCTGAAGGAGCTCCACGAGGGCGTTGCCAGCGGCGTTGTCCGCTTTGAGATCCGCACGGCAAGCGCCCAGCTCGAGGGCGGTGTGAACATGGAGTCGTACGAGAAGAAGCTCTACGCATGAGCACCTCGACGGTGAATCCCGCCGCTGTGGACACGACAGAGATCCGGCACAGCACGGAGATGGTGTGTTTTGGTGACGGGAACGGGACATACCGGGACATGCCGCAGAACAAACGTCCGACCCGGTCAATATGGACTGATGGTCGAGAACTTGTACTTCTGGTAGCGTCAGGCCGGGTGGCGAGAGGGACGGGCCCCATGGTGGCAGTAGCCAGGCCATATATACACTCCCTGCCAAGGCGCAAGCCAAACCCAATGGTTGGCGACTCTAATGCACGTATCTGCCGAACCGTATTTATCCTATACACATACAAAGAAAGGGAGATCACGCATCTGTGGCCGAGCTGTTTCCTGAGACAGCTCCAGCCGACATGCATAATGCTTCAAATGTATTTTATAACAAGGCTTGCTGCTTGACTCGGGAAAATACCAGTTTTCATGCTGCTTTCTTGTGAGCACACTTCAACGCCATCGCGCACGGTGTGTGGAAGGAAGGAAATACAGCTAATGCAAAAAAAAAATAGGACGCTCGCTACACACATGGTGACGCCCATAGCAACGCCGGTTCGCCGGAAACAACGAGTCTTCTCTGCGAGTCTTTTTCTTTTTTTTTGTCCACCGCTACGAGCCGCGTGCAGAGGCCGAGTTGACGTTGCTCGCGTGCGCCAGGAGAAACTTGCAGCAGGTCAGCGTCAGCTTGCAGGCCTTGGTCCAGCCGTCGTCCTGGGCGATGCCGAGCTTGATGCTGACGTCGCCGATCTTGTCGCCCTCGATGCGGTACGGCAGGCTGAGCGGGTGTTGGCCGTCGGCGGACGTCTGCCGGTGCACAAAGACGCCGAGCTGGCGCACCAGCTCGAGGAAGGCCACCATGGCGTTGTCGAAGCGGCGGTGCATAAACGTGAGCCCGAGCGGCATGTCGCCCGACGAGTACAGCTCCAGTACCTGCTTCTTGGGTGCGGGCGGCGGGGCCACGGCCCGCGCGTGCTGCTGTGCGTCGCCCGCCCCGCCGGAGGCCCCGGTGCCGCCGCCGCCGCCGCCGCCGCCCAGGCGGCTGGAGGCCAGGGACGGCGGGTCGTAGCGGACGATGCGCGACGTGGAGCCCATGGGCACGGGCTCGTAGTGCTCGAAGCGGTAGCGGAGCTTCTCGGCGACGGTGACGAGCAGCAGCAGGGCGTGGCCCCAGGCCGCGTTGATCTCGGGCCAGTCGACGGGGCGGGCGGACAGGCGGCCGAGGCGCAGGCCGTTGATGGTGGCAAAGGTGCCGTCGTGGCTGATGCAAAAGGTGTCGTTGTACACGTTGGAGCGCTGCAGGCGCTCGAGCACGCGCGCGTCGTGGTCGTACTTGGCGTGGATGCTGTCGCGCTCGTTCTGGAAGTCGGCCAGGCGCGTCGCAAACGCATTGCGCGCCCGCCAGAACTGCTCCTCCTCGCGGTCCAGCGCGCGCGCCTCCGCCTCGAGCGCGGCCACGGCCTCGTCCAGCTGCGCCTTGTCCGCCTCCAGCCGCAGCAGCTCCGCCATGGCCGCCGCCTCGTCCGCCCGCGCCCGCGCCAGCGCGGCCGCCTGCGCCTGCAGCTCCTCCTCCGTCGGCACGTCCGTCTGGGTCTTCTTCAGAAAGGCCACGTATGCGTCGCGCTCGAGCGTCGCCGCCTCCAGCCGCTGCTGCAGGCCCTTGACCAGCAGGTCTGTGCACTCGACGCACACCGGGTGGTCGACGTCCGACCGGGCCGACAAGACCTCAAACAGCTTGGTGATGCGCTCCATGCCCTGTGCTTTGGCGGCGTCCTCGCCGCTGTCGCCGTCGCTGTCGTCGCCGCCACTGCTGGCTCTGTCGCCGGCGCCCGACGTGGGCGCGCCGTTCCGCCGCGTGGGACTGAACGGTCCGGACACGGCACCGCTGGTAAACTCCCGCCCGCTCAAGCCCCTCCGCTTGTCGTCCGGTGCGACGACAGTCGAGTCGGACAACAGCACAAAGGACATGGCTGAGCTGTCTCGTATGGACCCATCGGCCCGCGCGCCGCCGCCGACGTGTCTCTTGAAGGCAGCCGGGCCGGCATCTTTGGAGACCTGGTCGTATAGCGCTCGGCGGCCGGCATCGGGGGTGTTGGGCGGCCGCAACTGCGGCCGCTTTCGACTGAGAGACTGCGAGGCGGTCGCTGCCAAAGCATTAGTTCACGGTCGTCCGTGGGCAGGGGGAGAGGCACGGCCACGCACCGACAAGGAGATCGTAGGCTGCTGGATTCAAGTCCGCCAGGGAGCTGTCAAGCTTCAGAGGTGTCCGGCATTTCTGGCAATACATGGCGGATGGGCATCTGGCGGTGCGGCATTGCTCGTCGGGCCTGCGCACAGCACGCGCCAAACCAACGGGACCGATGTCATGATACGTTGTGATTTGTCATCTTTGTCACGTGAGAAAAAAATAGGCTGCTGCAGGCAGCGAAACTGGAAGCATCAGGCTCTGTCTGCTCTGAGAGAAGATGACAACAAGAAGAGGGCACGCGGTGGCCGCTGCTGCATCGGGCCTCGTCAGCCGACACCCGGTGGAAGCCCGAAGAAGGTTGGGAAATACGTAAAAAGATTGCAAGACGCCGGCAGCCACAAAGGAACCGGCACGAGACGAGAACGAGACGCCGGCCGAACGCACCCGAATCGCTGAATAGCCTCATTTTACTCGATCGGAATCCCGATCCCTGTCCAGAAGCGGTGTCTGTTTTTCCTCTTGGGGCGGCTCGTTACTCGATCAAATGGCGCCCTGTTACTCGATGGAAATCCCACACGAGCCTAGGCCGCCCCTCGGCCCCTCTGAGGGGTACAACAAAATGGCGCGCCGACTCCATAGTTGCCCAAAGTACCCCGTACAGACACCGTATCCGCAGCGCCCTCCAGCCGCAACAACGCGGCGACCTCCTAGCGCTCTTTCTGGCATCTGCCACCTTTGCAAATGAGTCAGCAGGCCGGGCGTGGCCGACAAAATGCGGACTCCGGCTGTTCGAGCCCTTTTTCCCGCCGAGCGACGGCGGGGTACCGGTACTTTGGCCCCGCGCAAAGGCCCGGGGACGCGTGCGGTAGAAGTACCTGTGCTCGGTCGCTCTAAGAGATAGCCAGCAGCCGCGGCGTCCAATCCGGAGACGGACAGCCTTTGATAAGGGCCGCGCGACTGCGGTGTTCCAGCATTTTTGCCCCTATCGCGGCTTGCTGCTGCTGCTTGCTGCTGCTGCTGCTGCTCGGAACAGCGGCATGCTCGGCCGACCAGCAGCGCAGAAGGGAGGCAGACGGCATGGGATCTGAGGCGAGGTTGCTTTCCAGCCCAATCTCCACCGCGGGCTGGGGAAGCCAGGGATACTCGTAGTCTCCCGTAGCACACGGGACTAATACTCCGTACAGCGGCGGCTTCGTGTCTCTTCTCGTGTGTTTTCCCTTTTTTTTTTGAATTCCGTCCGCGTTTCTAGCTCTTCCTCTCCTTTTTCTTTCTTCTCTCCCTTTTTTCTTCTTTTTTACCTCTTCTTTTGCTTTTCAGAATCAGCTCCGTATTCTGTTCTCTTCCCTCCCTTTTGTCTTTCCCGTCCTTCTTCTCTTGTTGACGTTCCTTTCTTGCCTTATCATCCTCACACATCCCCGTCTTATCTCTGACCACACCCATCACCAAAACACAACAACCACCCACCCACACCGTACCCGCACTCACCCGCGCACCTGTATGCCTTCATTCTTCCCGTTCCCCGGCCATACATAACCGGAATTTCTTTATTTTGCGTTTCTGTTCCCTTGAAACTGTTTCCCTCTCTCCTGCTGGCACCAGAAATCAAACACATCTTCACATCTTCTATTATACCCCCCTCTCCCCTCCCCGGCGCCAACCCCTGCTGTTTCTCAAGCCACCCCTCCACTCGGATGTGTTGATCTCCCATCTCTGTTTCATTTTTGCTCAAGGAAACGCTCGATCGACTACTTTGCTCTCTTGTGCCCTTCATACAAACACACACACACACACACACACACACACACACACACACACACACACGCGTGCGAGTTATGATACCAACAATCCAGACATCCCCTGCTGAGGCAGAGGCGCTGCAGCCGCAGTTGATCGTGCTCGTCTCGTCTCGTGCCGTGCTCACCCAGCCCGACAACTCGCTCGTCCTTTCGCCGGCCACCCTGGTCCTCTCGCCGGCCACCGGCAAAATCATCTCTGTCGTGCCCGAGATCCTGCCCGCCTCGCACTTTTCCGCCGCCACTACGCATTATGTGGACTACTCGCCCAGCCTGCTGCTGCCCGGCCTCGTCGACGCCCACGTCCACCTGAACGAGCCCGGCCGCACCGAGTGGGAGGGCTTCTGGACCGGCACCCGTGCTGCTGCCTCGGGCGGCGTCACCACCGTGGTCGACATGCCGCTCAACGCCATCCCGCCCACCACCACCCTCGCCGGCTTCCAGGCCAAGCTGGCCGCCGCGCGCGGCCAGTGCTGGGTCGACGTCGGCTTCTATGGCGGCATCATCCCGGGCAACGCCCACGAGCTGCTGCCGCTGATCGAGGCTGGCGTGCGCGGCTTCAAGGGCTTCCTCATCCACTCGGGCGTCGACGAGTTCCCGGCCGTGTCGTCCACCGACATTGCGCTGGCCATGGACACCCTGCGCGATGCCGACACCACGCTCATGTTCCACGCCGAGATGCTCCCGCCCATCGCCGACTCCGTCGGCGACGCCGTGCAGACGTCCGAGCCGCCCATGGCCCCCCACGGCGCCCTGACCGCCTACAACACCTTCCTCGAGAGCCGCCCGCCCATGTTTGAGACCTGTGCGCTCGACGAGATCGTCTGGCTCGCGCCCCGCGCCCCCAAGCTGCACCTGCACATCGTCCACCTGTCGGCGACCGAGTGCATCCCCATTCTGCGCGCCGCCCGCGACAGCGGCATCAACATCACCGCCGAGACCTGCTTCCACTACCTCGGTCTCGCCTCCGACACCATCCCCGACGGCGACACCCGCCACAAGTGCTGCCCGCCCATCCGCAGCCAGATCAACCAGGACGGCCTCTGGGCCGAGCTCGGCCGCCCCGACAGCGTCATCCGGACCGTCGTGTCCGACCACTCCCCCTGCACGCCCGAGCTGAAGCTGCTCCCCGGCCACCTGGCGCCGCAAACACCGGCCCAGCCGCAACAGACCGCCGCAGAGTCCCTCCAAGTGGCGGAGCCGCCCTCCATGCGGCACTCCGACTCGGGTATCGACATGACGCTGCCGGGCGCAAAACCGGTTGCTAATGTCGCCCCAGCAGCCATGGCCGCTGCTGCCGCCGTCGCGAATGCCCTTCCAGCCGACGAGGGCATCTCCGTGTCGAGCTCCATGACCAGCTCCATGACCAGCGAAGACGACACCCCGTCCACGGCGGCCACGTCGATCGTGGCCGAGCAGGCACATGACCAACAACAGCACAACACGGACAAACACGGCGACTTCTTCGCCGCCTGGGGCGGCATCGCGTCCGTTGGCCTTGGCCTGCCTATCCTGTACACGGAGGCGCAAAAACGGCGGCGTGCAGCGGCAGCGGATGCAGACCACCACCACCACAACAACAACGACGAGTGCTGCTCTTCGTCGACCTCCTCTTTCTCCTCCTCCTCCTCCTCGATCCCCTCCATCGTCGACATCGTCCGGCTCTGCTGCCAAACCACCGCTGCCCAGGTCGGGCTTGCTCACCGCAAGGGCGGCCTACGTGCCGGTCTCGACGCCGACGTCTGCGTCTTTGACGACGCCCTGTCGTGGACCCTCGATGCCGGCAGCATGCGCTGGAAGAACCGCTGCTCCCCGTGGGAGGGCCAGCAGTTCGACGGTCGTGTGCGCGCCACTTGGCTGCGCGGCCAGGCGGTGTATACTCTTGGTGGCGCCAACGATGGTTTTGTCGGTGGCCGTCCGGTCGGTCAGCCGCTCACCGAGAAGCGCGGCAGCATACCGGTTGCCGAAGTCGCTGCTGCATCGGCATGATGAGGAAGAAAAGCAGGAGACGAAACGAAAAAAAATTTGAGACGGAGATGGTGAGGGGAAAAAAAAAAAAAGGAACCCGGAGGGAAAACGTGCTTTTGAAGGAAGACAAAATGCACAAACAATGGCCTCTATTGTTTTTCAGCGAAGCCCGTGTTCTGGCCTCGCGTCCTTGGGGGCACCGACTCGCTCCTTGTCCTTTTTCTGTTGCTTGCTGTTGATCGATTACCCCTTTTTGTCTCGTGTATGCATGGTTATGCGCTATGAAGTTTCCTAGGTATTCAAAGTTATGAAATGTTGAAACGCTCGAGCCGCCCAGGGAACTCGGTGATAATGGGCGCACAGAAAACGCATACGTACCATCTCCAGATACTGGTCAAGTCCAAAAGGACAGACTTTAAAGACAAGTCACACAAACACCCAGCATTACTCGGCACTATCTTCACACAAGTGCTTTTGAACTTGACCATCACTTGTCATGAAAAGAACGAGCGAATAGCTGGAGAGATGGAGACATGCGCTTGCGCAACAGAGCCGGATTGTAGACAATATAGGGAGACCTCATCAACCTTTTTTAAGCAGGAGGACTTGCCGAAATGAAGACGCATATGCCAAATGTACAATATAGCAAAAAAAGGCCAAAAAAATAAGAGGCGAAGCAACAAAACCATCCCGGGTGTATGAGCACGTACTCGTAGTCACATTCTAAAATATATGGTTGATGCCGAGCCTGGCAGCAACGGCCTGCCAGTCCCAAGCATCCAGGTAATCTCCAAGGTCCATCAAACGCCACACTTCATCAAGAATGCACAACGCGTTCTGTGTGTTGCGAAGTCCGGTATAGCTGTGAACGGCGTCAATGGCATTGCGTACCCGCAACCGCTCGGCTGGTGAATAGCAGAGCGCGCCGATGACTACACATGGGACCAGAAGAAGCGCTTGGACAGGATCGTTTGGTATGAAAGACTCGAGAAGTAAGAGCGATTCCTCGACAGCAACGCTGACGCGTGGTTCATGGCTGGTTGGGAGCCGACTTGGCGGCGGCGATGCACGCAAACTGGCCGTGCTCCTTGGCGTTTCACGTTTCTTGAGAAAAGCATCTGCTTGAGGCGAGAACGGAGATGACCCGCCTGCCACATTTGGATTTGCAATGGAGTGTCGACGTGAGTTGCTTGTGTGTTTGTTTCGTGGGCTCATCGTCTCCAACTTTGGAGAAGACGACGTTGCGCAGCTGGACGCCGTGAAAAGGCGTGACTGTAAGCTGGCCATCAGCGACACGGACGGGGTGTGCAGAAGCCAGGCTGCACGCGCAGGCGAATGGGCTGGCGGCGGTGGACATATGGTAGTTTTAAGATAGAGCCAAGTCATCTGCTTGTAGAGCAATGCGGCTCGTATCCGGCTGTCGCCTGCGGGCCAAGTAGGGGACCAATCAATTATGTCGCTCTCGATGTCTGACGCCCGGTATAGACTTTCGTAGTCAACCTGAGGGTCGGCATTGCTGTTGATTCTGGTGCGTATATGGTTGCGAACCGTAGTGATCTGAGAAAGACAGAAGAATAGACCATCGGCCACCCCAAGCAGCCGTGGCTGGTGTAGCGGCATTGGCATCCAGTCCATGGCGAATTCCGTCACAAGCCGCTTTGTTTGCTCGGTTGGGTAGCACACGATGTCGTCGGCAAAAATGTGATAGTAGAAGATTTCGATGATAAAATCAAGGAAGGCCGGGTCGACAGGGGGCCGGTCCTGAATCATGGATAAAAAGAACCCGTACTGGGAGAACTGGGACCTAGAGCTATTGCCCTTGGCCAGCGACTCAAGGATGCAGCACAGAATCTGACCGTAGCGAGCAGCAAGCTCGCCCTCGGAATCAGGGTCGCCTTTTAGTGTGTGGTGCTCCATACTCTCGTTTAGATCATTGACGGCCATAGTTCGATGAAAGCTGCCGCGTTGTTTCAAACTATCAGCCGTGACCTTCGTCGCTCGTCGCAAAACCTGTTGTCCGTATGGAGTTTCGCAATCCAGATGTGTATCTGCCAAGGAGAGAAGCGAGTGCATCATGCCCTGGTGTCTGGTGGCGAGAGGAACAAGCATGTCCCTAAAAGCGTTCGTGTGTGAGCCTTCAACAGTAAACAAAGAGCTGAGTTGCTCGTTGTAGTGTTTCCATAACACGCGGTCTTCTGTAGTCTCTAGCCCGATGAAGATGGGCTGCATGGTGATGCCGGGAATGATTTGGTTTCTGAGAAGCTCTGCAGACTGCGAGTAAGCAGGCGTGAAAAGAAGATGGAGCTGTATGCGGGTGGGATTTTCCTTCTTCTCACCTTCCTCGGCCTTTTCCTTGTTGCTCTTCCAGATTTGTATTTCGACATATCCTTCACAGACAACGCCATTCTTCTCACAGTTCATGCCTGTATAGCCGGGGCCAAGCTCGTCAGCAGCTGTACGGCACAGCAAACCTTGGACACCAAATTCCATAGTAAGCCTTGCTACTTGTCTCCGTTTTTTCATCTATGTCATTCTTCTCTCCCTCTCTCTTCTTTTTCTTACAGCGTGGGCGCAGCTCATCACACTGGTTCGTTGCTTTGTTAGCCTTCGCCCAGCAGAAGCTTGCGAAACTAGCGGGCCCTTTGCGTACCTTTTTCTTCCTTTTCTTGCAGGTAATGCAGCCTGTCCTCGATCGTCCTTTTCCAGTCTTCCCTGCCACGGGTGTGCTAGACGCTAGACTGTGTTTTCGGGGTCGTCCCCTAGGCCGCTTTTCCTTTGGGGGCACAAGAACCTGTGCTTCATTTGTGTCGATGTTGAAAGGCACTTCTTGAAGGTTGTCCAGCCAGAGAGTGTCTTCATCAACAGATTCTAGTTTGAAAGCAGTCGGTCGCTCGTCCTTGGTCACTCCCCACCGAATGTCATTCGTGCCATCTGGGGCACACTCCATTGCAGCTAGGCTCGATTCTATTTGGTTGTTGGCATAGACGTCCCCCAAGTCGATGATGTAGGGGGGGAGCACAGAGTGGAATGGAAGAAAAGGGGGCGTGGAAGAAACCGTATACTCACGAGCCGGAGCCGATGACAAGCCTGCAGATGCCGTCGGGCTGTGTTCTGAATTGGCGGAAGTCTGAGGATTTTCGGCGGCACTGATTGGTGACAACTGGGTATGAGAGGAGAAGGACGAAGCTTCAGATGTGAAAGCTGAATGACTGCTCGAGCTAGAATCGGCCCTTATCCACTGGGGAGACCGAAGAGGAGCGAATGCTGGGTCGTCGGGGAACATAGTATAACAGTCGGTCCACGAAGATTCGGTGTTGGATGCCGACGTCGCCAAGTGAGACGGTTCCATGTCTCGTCATTGACAATTACATACCAACTAGGGTATGGTATGCATGAGGCCGCAGAGTGTAGCGAGAGAGAAGCACTAGGGATGTATATGCATATATATGTATAATGCAGGAGTTGAGGAGTAGAGGGACGGGCCAGCGAAAAGAGAAAAGAAACCGGGCAAGAAATGATAGAGTAGAGGAGAAGGAGGTGTGCCTGGAGCCAAGACGCGGCCAACGGCACTTTTGAGCTCTTCACCGAAGGGGGCCAAACAGCAAGATAAGGCCGTATTCGGTGTAGGGTGTATGTGATGGTGGTTTGTGAAGCGTAGTGAGGCGCTATGAATGGCTGGCTGGCCGGCCGGCTTGCTGATCAGTGTCGGTTTGGTAACGGGGGCACCGGGGTACCACAAGCCAGCCAACAGGGAGGCGGAGGCGAACAGCAAGGGTAGGCAGAAGGTCGGAGGGAAAGGTGTGGCAGGTGGCAAGCTCGTCCTTTGCCGACGGTGGCGTCCGCGGGTGAGCAAAGGCCAGGATTGCACTCGTGCTCCGTAAGTCACCAAGACGGACCGGGGGGTGGGAGAGACTAGAAGACTAGAGCGAATGGCCTCAATATAAAAAAAAGCAGGGAACCGAGGAACCGAGAATTTGAGGTTGGCGGACGGGGTTGACGAGGTTGTGTGAGTATGGACAAGGCCAGGCAGGGTAAGTACCGATAAAAGAAGCGAGTAACCCAGCGAGTGCCAGGGTGGGAACAACGACTACGATACGTAGAGCAGGATAACGAGGGGGGGGGGAGCAAAAGAGGGGAGGGAAAGACACACGATGCTGTGTACTGAGTAGGCATGGGCTGGTGGATTCGTGTCAGTGGTGGTGTGGGGGGAGGGGGGGGGGAGAGAGGTGAGCGCGTATCTTACATAGTAAGGCATAAGAAAGAAAGAAGTACTCCGTAGAACGTTTTCTGTAATATGGAAAGAAGACAGAACAAGAGAGAGAACAGAGAGGCAACTGACGTGACCTGATGAGGAAACCGCGCAGGGTCGTGAGATGGTTCGTGCTCTTGCGTGTTCTCGTGCAATGTGGCGCTCGCAGCCAAGCGGCGAGGCAGGAAGGAGCGATCAGGGTCCAACTGCAGGGGATGGAATATCTGGGCACGCCCGGTAAAGGGGGGTGGGCAGCTGCTCATGCGACCTCCGCATCTTTTGGAGGAGGTAAGATACGACGCGTCGTGCGCTACACGGCAATATCGTATGGAGTAATACTAGTTATAATGTATCTTACGGAAGGCGGGATAGCCAGGGTCGCAACAGAGCGTGCGCAAAGGAAGTGCTATCGCTTCCGAGAAAAGAAAGACCTCTTGTCGAGCGAGAGTGCTCTTTCCGCGGGGTGCTCAGCCGAAATAGGACTGGTTCTGCACGCGACGAGCATGGGCCGTTCCTTCCTTGCGGCAACTACGGAGTAGTAGACTGTTGGTGCTAGCAAATTTCCGTCTTCGTTGCCAGGCAGCCGAGACTGGATTTTCCGGTTTATGTGCGGATGGAATGGCATCTTGCGTGACTGCAAGGGTGCCATGGAGCTCCGTGCATGCTGCAACGGTCAGATCAGACAGAGCATGGACCCCTGTCGCGACACTCTTCCCGTTTTAGGAGCAGGCCGGGAGCCTGCCAGCGGCAGCAAACAACAGAGTCAAGCAGAAACGCGACAGTTCTCTCCTTCATATACAGACGCAACTGTGGTGGCAGAACGGCGACTGCTATCTGTGGCTTGTCAGTCACTTAAGTGGCACCATGCGCTATCAGAACTCACATCCAGGCCCACGACGAGAGACGACGCTCACCGTCTCAGGACCCGCCCCTTGATGCCACCCTAGGTTTCGTCATGCTCGAGGGACTGCTGTGGCCAGGTGCAGCTGGACAAGGCTTCCCAATGTTCCCTTATCGTGGAGCTTTTGGTCAGTCTTCTTCCCCTCTTGTTCATTGCCATTGCCAGTTCCATTATCGCCCCCCTGCTTGTGGGATTGGCGTCTGTGCCGGCAAATCCCTGTCCATTGCCTATCAATCCGCCAGGCATGAAAAGCAGGGAAAAAAAGAACAAGATCGTCCATCCACACCATACTCCGTACGGAGTACGTAAAAGGTAGTATCGGTTGCAGGTTGCTGTCCAAGAGGCAGAGAATGGAAAAGGGCAGCGATTGCCCGGGGGGGCTTTGCAGTCTCGACGACCACCATGCAAAGGGCAAGGACGAAAACTCGGGTGTGAATCAGCGAGATGACGTCTACGGAGTACCTTGTTTTGGGGGATCGCTGTATTATGAACACACCTATAGGAGTTCTCTCTCGCAAACAAAGCCTTGCCGGGCAAACTGCATACGGATACGAGTAAGGCTGCGAGGAGGAGCCCCACTAAACACATGAGCTCTCTTACTTGTACGGAGTACGGAGTACGGATACGAATGAGAACGCAACTTTTGTAGCTCCAACCGACGCCCATATCCTGCAACATACTCCCCCTTCCCTGTTTCTGCGACGTCTCCATGGCTGCCACACCCCAGCCCTCCACGGTTACATACCAGGACCTGGCTGATCTCGAGGCGGACTTTACCGACTTTGACGTTGAACTACGTGGGTTTCCCTGGGGAAAAAAAGCAAAGGCATACGCGATTGGCGGCAGGCTAATGGAGCGGCAGTTCGCTTTCAGGCACTGCACCAGCGCAGCCTCTATGACCGACGTGCCCGCCTCGTCCGCCGTATCCCCAACTTCTGGCCCCTCGTCCTCGAGCAGGCACCGCCAGAGATCGACCAGTACATCCAGCCGTCTGATGCGGCGGTACTCCTGTCCGCCCTAGAAGATGTGGAGGTGTCGCGCTTTGAAGTGGCGGAACCGTCGTTGCCGTCGTCTCCCTTCCCCGGCGACCCCCGAAGTATCGCGTTCCGCTTCACCTTTGCGCCCAACGACGTGTTCGAAGACCGTGTCCTCGAAAAGCGGTTCTGGTACCGGTGGGCGCCCGGCAAAGATGGATCCAAAGAGAAAAAGAACCGCGAGAACAGTGGCGGCAGCAGTTGGTCCGGCCTAGTGAGCGAGCCTGTCCGCATCCGATGGAAGCGCGGCCAGGATCCAACGGGCGGCCTTCTCGACTTGGCCGTACAGGTGTGGGAGATGGGTGAGGGCGAGGGTGCGGACGCGGGCGGCAAGAGCGACAGCGAGGCCGGCGCCGACAATCCCCGGGCGGCTCTTCGGGATGCCCTCGACAAAACAGCGGTTGGCGGGATCAGCTTCTTTGCGTGGTTCGGATACGTGGGACGGCGCATCAGCGCGCAGACCAGCCAGGCAGCCGCAGCCGAAGACCGCGCCCGGCGCGCCGCACGTGCCGAGCGTGCGGCAGCACGTCTCGCAGCGGGGGCCACGTCGGAGGACGATGTCGCCGATAAAGATGACACGGGTGTGGACGGTGACGACGACGACGACGACGACGACGACGACAACGATGATGACGATGACGACGCTTATCCCTACGAGATCTTTCCGGACGGCGAAGAACTGGCCGTGATGCTGGCCGAAGACCTGTGGCCAAACGCTATCAGATACTTCAAAGAAGCACAGGAACAAGACGACGAAGCAAGCGATGACGACTTTGAATCTGGATCCGAAGACGCGGAGCCGGCACGGCCTCCGTCAAAGAAACAGAGAGTGTAGAGTCGGGCGTCAGTTAGCAAACAAGAACATCCATGGCTACCCAGCTTGCTACTGCTCCTTCTGGTACCACATTCTAATAGAATGCACAGTCTTGAGACAATGATACTTTATATTGTCACACGCGCAGTCAAATGATGGGGTATATAAAATCCAAGCGAATTGTCCCAACTGTCTCTTCTCCGTCCTCTGCCCGAGCCTGCTGTGCCAGCGTGGAGCTGGCTAGGCATGGATCTCGCCGATGGAACCTGGCCGCTCGCACTGGTTTCATCGGTCGTATTGTCCTGGCCATGGTCCTTGTCCCGGCTGTCGCCATCCAAACCATCCATAGCAGTCCCCACGGCCTTCGTAATACTGTCTGACGCCTTCCCTTGCCGCGATGTCTCGGTTTTCGCAGGATTTGTCGTCATCGCTCGCCAGGCCGGTCTTCTAGACCCGGCCGTGGCTCCTGCTCCGACGCCGGCGGCTACGACTGCGGTGGTCATCTCGGCCTCGGTCTCTGTTTCTCTCTCGGTCCCGGTCCCGGTCCCGGTATCGGTCTCGGTCCCGATCACGGTCTCGGTCGCGGTCGCGGTCTCGGTCCCGATACCGGTCCCGGTCCCGACTGCGGCTCCTTTCCCGTCTGTCTCGTCTGTCACGGTCCCAGTCTCGATCTCTGTCTCGGCCACCACGACCCTCGTCCCGGCCTCGGTCTCGGTCTCGATCCCGATAGTCGCGTCGGGGGCTGCGGCTGCGCGATCGACTACCGCCCCGCCGCTCACTTGCAGGGTCGTGCCGGCTCCGGTAGTCCCGAGAGGACGTCACGCGGTCTATGCGGTCGCCAGCACGACTGCCTAAGCCCACCCCTGAACCGGACCCTGAGACGGCTCGGTCAATGTGCCGCCGCTCCTTGGGCACGTACCGGTCGATTTCGTCCGGCTCGTACTTGCGCTTGACGTCGGGCGACCGGTCGCCCGCATTGCTCCTCTTGTCGTCGACCCCGGGAACAGGCAAGCCTTTTTCGCGTGCCTCGCGTTGAGCGGCCAAATAAGCCTTCGCTTCTTGCTCGCGCTTTTTGACCTCGCTTTGCTTCCAGGCTTCGAGCTCTTCCTTGTCGAACAAAATAGGCGGTCGCGTTGCGATAGTCGAAGAGCCGGCCACGGCCGAACGGCTACGGCTACGGCTGCGCCGGGGATTTCGGACGGCGTTGCGGTCCCTGTCACGGTCCTGCTCTCTATCTCGGTCGTGACGAGAGCGGCTGCGGCGTCGGGAGCGACTGCGTGCAGGCTTCTCATCGTGCGCCCGCCGTTTGGGCGACTGCGATCGGTGCGGAGTCGCTGCTCGCAGCCGGGACTTGGACCGCGTCTGGCTCCTTCCCCTCCGCTGGTCTCGGTCCCGGTCTCTTGTTCTCGTGCGCAACGGGCTTTTGCTTCGGTCCCTGTAGTCCCTGCGACGCCGGGACGGAGACCGTGACCGCATACGCGAGTCTCGGCCACCCGCATCCCTCGAGCGACCACGGCGCTCGGCTAGATGGCGAGTTACTTCCTTTTCGTCTGCATCCCTCTTTCGCCGAGGAGACCGACTCCTATTGTCGCGATACTCTCTTCGCCGTGCCCGAGACCGGCTCCGCTCGTCGCGGTCTCTGTCGCGGTGAGACCTGGACAATGATCTTTGGCTCCGGATACGTTCAGAAGCACCGCTGTGTCGGCTTGTGTCTCTGTCGCGGTTTGCGGCTGCTGACACGACCGGATGCCGAATTTTGCCAACAGGATCGCTTGCATCTAGCGGCCCGAGTGTTGCGTTTTCAACGGTGCCAACCGGCGTGGCTTCTCCGGGTTCTGTTGCTGCAGGATTGTCTAGCGAAAGAGGTCCTTCTGTGATAGGCGCTGCTTTTGGGCCGGGTTCCTTTGCAGGCAAAGCGATGCCGCCCACTGGCTTGCTGGTCTCTGTCGTTATGCTTGCCCTCGATACATCTGGCTTCTGGCCTGTGTCAGGCAGGGCCAATGGAGCGTCCGCAATCGGTTGGGGCTGCTGCTGGGGTTGCTGCTTTTTGTTCTCGAAAATGGTCTTGGGTGTAGATCGCTTGATAGGCTGGATAGCCGACACAGGCATAGACTTCCTAGGAGGCGGAGCGAGCGTCTCGTCCACCTCCAGCTCCGGCTGCTTCGCCGTTTCTGACGACTTGCTCTCCCGTAGGAGATCTTGCATCGCCAGTTCTTCCAAGCGTTGTAGCTCTTCACGCGAAAGTTGTTTCTTGACCTCCTCCGGTTTTTCACGAGGCGTTTCCGTGCGCGAGTGACGGCCGAGCGTGCGGGAGTCCCGATCCCGCCCCAGGTGGTGGCTATCTGTAGAGGTATCACGATTCCGTCGGTCGCGGTCGCGGTCGCGGTCACGAGGTCGGCGGTCCCGGCTCCGGTTTCTGCTGCGATCCCTGCTTCTTTCAAGGCTCCAGTCCCGGGACCGATCGCGATCTCTATCCCGTTTGATACGATCCCGGTCCCGGTCCCGTTCGCGGCCGCGATCGCGATCGCGAATTTCTCGTTCCCACCCCCGCTCACGCTCCCGCTGCTCACGCTCTTGGTCGCGCTGGCGACGACGCTCGTCGCGCTCCTTGATCCGACGCTCTTCCTTCTCGCGCTCTTCTTTGTGGCGGGCTTCGCGGGCTAGTCGCTCCTCCTCGCGGCGCTTGGCTTCTTCTTTCTCACGAATCTCACGTTCAAGGCGCAGTGTCCGCTCCTCCACCTCACGCAGTTCCTTGCGCACACGCTCGCGTTCGGCGCGCCGCGCAGCTGTCTCAATGGCATAGTCGTAATCTGTACGCGCTCCACGAGCCTGTTCCTCCGCTGTCGCTTCCTCGCCGATTTCGGCACGGCGAATGTCGCGGATGCGAGCTTCAATTTCATCCAGGTTGATCAGCGCCTCAATCACAGCCTCGGTCTGTTGATAGACGCCGCTTCGTTCGACGGCGCCGTCGATGAGCGCTGCTGCTTTTCGCCGGTCAATGGACAACAGCTGTGCTGCATTGTTCTCGACCTCTTTATCGGCAACCTCGAGGATAGACTTTGTCACTTGTTCTTCATAGCCCTGCCGTGGTATTAGTCTTTGTCCTTCCGAAGCGCTGGAAACAAGAGACGTCCGTAATTCAAGGCCAACATACGCTTGCTTCGAACTTCTCCCATGCCTGCTTGCGAATGGAGTCATAGCCGCCCTTTTTTTTAAAAGTGTGGACCAACCCATCGATGGCAGACCGCACGGCCGAGGAAAGTGGTAGCTCGGATGCCTTGAAGGACCGGGGTGTGACAACCAGGCCGTTTGCCGTCGCAAGGTTGGTTGGTTGTGCTTCGTTTGTTTCGGGAGCACTCAGAAGCGGCGGGTCACCGGGAGGAAGCACCGCCGTGGGCGCATCGCCATTGGTGGCTGTAGGCGTCATGGTCAACGCAAACGACGAAGCCGGCAAGCAGAGAAGGGCTGTGTCCCTCAGTTCATGGTGGGCGCAAAAGCAAAGAATGGTCAAGCCAGACGGCGATGAAAAGTGAAGTCGATAAAGGCGTGGAAATCCCAAAGAATGGCAGTGTTGTGTCGTTGGTTGGTCGTCGGTTGGCTGAAGTGATGAGAGTCGCGAATGCCGTCGCGGTCGTTGGACGTGACTTGGCGCGACGCCGCCTTTGCACTCGTTTTACTCCATACGCTAAAACCCGCTTTCGGACTTTCTTTGCTTCCGAGCGACGTGGAAGACCGCCACAGCCGCTAAAGCCGGCCAATGGTTTCTTCCGTGTTTGCCATCACCAACGACTTGCCCAGAGCGACGACAAGGACACTGCAAGCACCACTACAGCCCACAAAGCACAAAGCAGACGCCAGACTGGCCTCCGTCGACGAACCGTGCACAGATAAAGGCTGAGATATAGCCCAACCTGGGTCAAGGCAGAAAGCAACGCAACTATCTTCTTCCTTTGGCTTTCAAACCATGGTGCACCGGGTGATCTTCTGGACGGGCTTTGGTATGTCACGGGTCGAGGGAAATGCGGGCATAGCTGCCGTTTCTAACACCTGTCATAGGCCTCGCTGCCCGTGCCTGGCAGCTTGGTATTGAGATGCGGCCCTTCTTCAACAAAAGCTCGCTGTGGGTGTACCCCGTGTTTGGTGCGACGGGTGCTGGGTTTGGGTACTGGCTTGAAGGGGTTGACGCGCGGCAGACGGCCGTGTTGAATGCACGGAAAGAAGTCATTCTCGCTAAGCGGGCACGGCTGCAGGCGGCACAGGAGCAGGCAGCTGAGGCATGATACGACAACGACACGAGGGGTGGAGCAGAACAAAGGGCATCAAGCGCAAGGCTCGGGTGCATGGGGTAGAGGGGCAAGTGTTGGGGGGGATGTACATACAGCGATGGGCCCGGGCAATTTATGTGGTTTTCGGGCGTTATGCCGTTACTGCAAGCCAAACGACACTTACAAGTCAACAAATTATTTCAACTTTGTTTTACTTGTTTATTGGTGCCCTCTCGTTCTCTCGGATTCGGGGTATAAACGAATTAGTCCCCATCCTTCTAGTTTAGGTCCTCTCTCGTCCGCAGCACCTGGGCAATGGCATGGCTTGGAACCGTGCCGGTCGCTTCGTCGTATTCGCTGACCAGCATGCCGGCAAGCGCCGACGGCGTCACGTCGAAGAGCAGCCGGAACGCGACATCGCCGTCACACCGGTCCGGGTCGATCTCGTTGTGCGCCAGCGCGTCTGTTGCGACGCGGTCCCGGTCAAAGTTGATTGTCTCGCACAACGTTAAGACGGAGCAGCCATGTGCTGCAGCAGCGGCGGCCACATCGTACGTGCCGGCAGGCGCAAGAAGCGCTCCGTTGGCAAAGACAGCCTCGGCGCCCAGCAAAACTCGGGTGGCACGCGCGACCTGCACGTCGATGCCGTCGAGCGTCGGACAGTACGTGACATAGGTGTCCTGGTCGCTCTGTGCTTGATCCCGATGGTCGCGGAACCGCTTGGCCAGTGACTGGCTGGCGGCTGAGTCGCTCGGGTCGTCCACCACGATCAGGTCAAAGTGGCGACCTCTAGCCCAGGCTTTCTCGATAGCAGCACGGACGAGGCGCGGCCCACCGTACGTCAAGAGGACATCGCCGTCTTCGATCATGCCACCGGCCTCATGGGCAATACCGTCGGCGGCAGCGAAGATGCGCTCCTGGATGAAAACGTCGATAGACTCACACAGGTAGGCAATCGCATCTTTGTCGTCCATATCGAGATCAATCTGCGAAACACGCGCCTTGAGCAGACGGATGGCATTTCCCATGGCGAAGCACATGGGGCGGCACTCAATCAGGTATTCGATCTGGGGGTTGAGCACATGCGAGACAAAGTGCCGAGAGAAGGCGTTTCCCGGTGGCGTCTGGTAGGACTCAATGACCTAGGCGATAGGGAGGGTGTCAGGCAACGAGTCAACAGAGCACATGGGGGCGAAACACACCTTTTTCAAAGCCACCAGCGTGGCTTCCACCCGGGCCATGCTGTCTCGCAGAACAAATGACGCCATCATTTGGCCAACGGTGAGAACGGCCGGGTTCACATCCTTGTGCGCCTGGGTCAGCGGGATGCGCTTGGCCATGGGCAGGTGGCTGAAGCACTCGGGGATTCCACTGCGGGCGTCCCTCTCGCGGTCGACCGGGGTAGCTGCCGCACCGCCTGCCGCCGTCCCGGACCCGGCCCCACTAGATGCAGGACCGCCTGCCGGCACGGTTGACGGGCGCCGTGCCAAGGGCCCTGAGATCTTTCCTCCCTCGCCGCCGCCGCCGGGACCACCGCCCGCCCCCCCGGTGTTTTTCCCGCCACCACCGCCGCCGCCACCCCCCCCTGGTGCCCCTTTAGCTGCTGCCTTTGCTGCCGGTCCAGAACCGCCCGTGGACCCCCCTGCAGCGGCCTCTTTTGTCGCGATGGCTGCAGCTCGCCGCTTGGCCTTCTCAGCCTGCTTCAACGCCTTCAGCTCCGCGCCCGACAGCTTCTTGGGTGCATCCCCCCCACCGGCCGCTGGCGGAGCATTGGCGGCTTTGGCACTCGCAGCATCGGAAGCAGCGACAGCGGCAGCACCGCCGGCAGTGCCTCCGCTTGCGTCAGTCGCTGGGACGTGCGCTCCATCCATTTTCTGTGTCTTCGGCCCTTTCTTTTTCTTGTTCTCTCGCGGGCTAGGGTAAGCCGTCCACGTCTGTCTGTGCAATAGCGACAGTCCGTTGGCGGTGGCAGGACGCGAAATTAAGGGGCGGAGCCAGGCGCGTCGATGTCGTTGTCGTTGTGTCGCGAGTTTGAATCACTGGCAAAACCAAATGCAAGTCGAAGCCCATAATTTTTAGCTCTTCCAAAGTGCCCTGTGGGCGAAAAGTATATCCCCGCGCTAGGCCATAAAACCGCTTCCGGCGCACTACATAGTCATGAGTATCTTCCATTGTAATGGCGATGTATTAATACTGAACGAAGGTCTACCCAAATGCAAAATGCCCGCCCTCTTCCCTTTTTGATGCGAATGTAAGATATAGTCCGGCAGATTCGCCCTCCCACCGCCCCGTCACTCGCTGCCGCCTCCGGCATCCGGGCCCGCCTCCGCCTCCGTCTCTTTGGCCTTGCCCTTCTTATCCGCCGCCTTCTTGGCCGGGCCCTCCAAGAGCAGTCGCATCGTCTTCAGCAGCTCGCCGTCCGCTGCCTTGACCTCGCGCGCCCCTGGCACTTCCTGGATGGCTGCACGGAGCTGCCGCACCACGTCGGCCGCGTGTTCTTGTGTCGCCGCCTGCTTCTTGTTGCGGCCCTTGCCCTTGCGCAGCAGCGTCACCTCAACGCGCATGCCCTTGTCCAGAAACTCGCGCAGCTTCGCCAGCCGGTGGTCCAGGTCGTGTGCGTCGATGGACCAGTTTAGCTCAAGCGATTTTAGCGACACCGCCTTCTTGCGCTGCTCGCGCGCCTTGTCGCTCTCGGCCTTGCGCTCGGCGATGCGGTCGACAATGTGGCAGATCGGGAAACGGGGGCCGTTTCCGCCATCCTCCTCGCCGTCCTCGGCCGTCTTCGGAAGCGCCAGCACAACCAGCGACTCTGTGTGCCGGTTGAGGCTCGCCAGCACCTCGGCGGTCGGCTGTGGCTCCGACAGCGACCCATCCTCCTGGCGCACAATAACGTAGCGATGTGTGATGTCCTTGTCGCGCGGGAGAGCTCCCTTGCCCTTTGAACTGCTGCCGTTGCCGCCTCGGCCGCCACCGCCTCGTCCGCGACTAGAGCCCGCAGCAGCCGTTGCGGCGGTCGTTGTTGAGAACAGGCGAGAGCGTACGCCGTGCTGAGACATGCTCGGCCTCATTTTATGTTCTTGCAGGTGACAGAATCCCTGCTGCCGCGCCCGAGGTGGGTGCGCCACAGACGAGATCCTCACGAAGGCATCGCCACCACGCGGAGCGAGGAAGCGTGGGAGAAATATACTGCCGGTGCGATATGGCGCCGACATTGGCAGAAAGACCCGGGCCAAAGCCGTGGCTGGTGCAGATAAAGACCTCCTCCTATTCATAGTGATGTGCTGCTGCAAGGAAGAAAGCTATACACATCGTGAAGAAGCAAAAAACGGGCTCGCCGGGGCCGTGCACTGAAAGCCAAATATGACTAATCCTGCATTATTGCGATTCTCTTCCAGAGACACACGACATCGGAGTTCCCTCGCCTTCCAGACTGTTCTTTCAGCGCAACCCCTCCCCCTCTCTTTTTTTTGGCTGCCTATGGCCTTTGCCCGCTTCTCCAGTGTGTTCTATGGCCACCCTGGCCGCTGGGCCATAGGCACGGCCAAGACGCTCGCGCTCTGCCACGTCGTATGGTCGTACGGCTATAGCGTCGGCCCAGCGTCGGGCCCCAGCATGCTGCCGACATTCTCAGTCGCAGGCGACTGGCTGCTTGTGGCCAAGCGATTCCGTGGCGGCCGTGACATTCGTGTTGGCGACCTCGTCGTCTACCGCATCCCCGTCGAGCCGGCCGATGAAGCCGTCAAACGCGTCATCGGCCTTGCTGGCGACTACGTCCTGGTGAACTCACCCGAGGGGACAAACGACTTGATGATCCAGGTAGGCTCTCTCTTTTCAATTGCCAATCCTCTGCCCGTTCCACTGTCTGCATAGCTAACTTCCCACCCAGGTCCCCCAAGGACACTGCTTTCTCGTCGGCGACAACCTACCGGCGTCGCGTGACTCGCGCACGTTTGGTCCAGTGCCCCTGGCTTTGATCCGTGGTAAGGTCGTGGCCAAGACATGGCAGTGGATCAATAATCCGGTCGTCGAGGCACCCGCTTGAGTTATGGAGACACCAGCAAAAACCAGATCGCATGCAAGTCCGGCGCTCCGATCGACGCAGGGTCGCTGGCGGGCAGTGGCAATCCCGTTTGAATGTCAATACTACTCTCGACATATATTCCTTGTCATCTAGCGGAATCATATCCATCGGGCCGAAAGAGTGAGTGTATGAAGATTTATCCGTAACTATCATGATGTGGGTGGGAACACAAATGCGTGGCCAGCATGTTCTCAAACTGTGTCTGAAAATTGTCTAATCTCATGCTGCTAGAAAACAAGTTGGCCGGAGAGCCGACCGGTACACCTTTGTGACCTCGAGTTGCTGCGGCGGCAACGCATCTTTAGAGCCGCCATCCCGAGGCAAGTCGGAAAATGAGTAGCGGTGCAAAAAAGAAGCTGGATTAGCAGAAGGCGAAGATGGACACTGGTTCTCTTCGAGTCGCGTGCCTATTCTGATTGGAATCCAAACAGGGCAGCGAGAAAACTGCCCGTCAAAAATCGCACCGGCTCTAACCCCAACAACCTCGGTCGAAACAAGGGGGAAAAGGGAAGACAAATGAAAATGGGGTGCCGGAGCACCAAAGGATCCCTGCGTCCTGCCTGTACCTCTTGAATATAAAAACCAGAAAACGCCATGAACACCTCGCCCATACCCCTAAAACAAAAGAAGTAGCTGGGAGACAAAGGAGAAAATTCCGTCGCGAGCCGACGAGAGATGAGCAGTGACAAGTAGCAAGAGCCGCAGGGTAAAGGAGTAAAAAGAGAAGACGTGGGAGCTGGCTTGTGATTTAGAGTCAGAAGAGGGGTCAGACCGGTACCCGGTGATGGCAGAGGTGTGGAAGGTCGAGGAAAGTGAAAGTATCGAGACCAGGCATATCTCATCCCTCGATATGGGATTTGGAGCTGTTTTGGTTGAGGAGCTCCAGGCACCGCTGCGACAGGTTGACAACCTCTCCCTCGTCATCTTCCTCGAACTCATTCTCCGATCCGATCGGCCGATTCGCAATTTGTTTCACCACCTCCACAATGTCCTCGGATTTCGCAATCAGATTTATGAGCTTCTTGTCCTCTGACTCAAGAAGCTGCAACAACGTCCAAATGGCAATGTGCTGGAATGTGGCATCGCCGCTAGCAAGGAATCGGCTCATGTAGCCATGGATGCCACCGCTTGGCTCCGACCAGTACCGGACAAACATCGAGTAGTCACCAACTGCCAGGAGCGCACAGGGTTAGAAATCGATGACAAACACAGAGGTTAAGAAAATAGGCACGTACCTTTGGAGGAGAGATTGCCCATAGCGGCAGCGCTGTTCCCCTGGACCTCGATACTCATTGACTGTGTCAAGGGGATCAGAACGTCAAACACGCCAAGACTAAGGAGATGCATCTTCAAGTCATCACTAAGAGCCAGGACAGCGATCGCAGCGGTCATTTCCGATTGTACATTAACCGGGACGTCCAGGACCAACTGCTTGCATTTTTGCACGGCACCAGCCTCGAGGACAAGGGCTTTGTTGCGGTCCGAACTGGCTGCCAAGTTCCGCAAAGTCGAGATAGCATGGCATTGGATTTCTTCGGTCCCGGTCGAGCCTAGCAAATCTACCAGCGGCTTCAAAAACCCTGCCTCGATGATTGGCGACTCATTTTGAGGATGGATGGAGATGTTGCGTATGCAAGCCACGGCAGATAGAATAAGAGGCAGGTATGTAGATTGGAGGAGGCGGAGAAGAGCGGGAAGACCAGAAGAGCGTACAATGTCGAGCTGGTACTTCTCATCCGAAGCAAGGTTGCGCAGCGCTAAAGCGGCTTGACACTGGACCTTTGGCGAGGATGAGTCCATCAGGTTCACCAAATATTGAGTGAGCTTGGGTTCGGTCTGCGATAGTCTCCGCCGGTTGTTTGGGTCGACGGCGATGTTGCTTAAAGCAGTAGTGCAGTAATACTGGACGTCGATATCGGGAGATGAGAGAAGCTGAACCAAAACAGGAAGAGCACCAGCGTTGACGAGCTGCTGGCGATTTTCATCTGAAGGAGCGTGGTCAGCAAACCCAGCTGAAGACGGAGGCAGTGCCGGACGCCTGCTAATCAATAACTCTTAAAGCACTGGAAATCATACCGGAGTGTGTCATATTCAGGAGGGCACCTGTCGCATTGCGCTGCACCCGCATATCCCGCGACTTAGCGAGGCGAGTCAGAGGCTCCAAAGCACCGGAGCGAGCTATCTTGGCTTTGTTATCGTCGTATGTGGCAAGATTGGTGATGCAGCCGACGGCGTTGCACTGAACCTCGACATTGGACGAACGCATCTGGAGAGTGAGGGGGGCGAGGCCCCCTAGGTCGACGATCAAAACCTTGTTTGCGGCTGCGAGTGTCAGCAGAAATAAGAATAGGGACACGCGAACGAGAGACGAAAACGTACTGTTTACGGCAAGGTTACCGAGAGCGGCGCTGGCCGCGCGCTGTACTTCCACGTCCGGACTCTGCAGAAGAAAAAGGATGGGGTCGAGCGTGTCACGGTCAACTTCGCGTACATCTGGCGTATGTTAGGTTATCTTGTCTGGTGGACATGCATGACATCGCCATCGCGCTTGATAGGTTTCTACCATCGCACATGCACGCACCTCGCTCCGTGATTTCGGCGAACGTCAAGCTAGCACTGCGTTGCAAATCGATGTTATCGGAGTAGACCAGGGTCGTGAGCGCTCGCAGCGGCTCGCCAGAGAAAAAGTCGGTTTCGTTGCGCTGCAGGCATCTGGTGAGCTTGGGAACAATACCATAACACAACCAAAAGGAAAGGCAAGACAATAAATAGCAAAACCATACGTTTTCGAGATATTGGAGGAGGTCTGCCACGGCCTCCCGTTCGTTGTCGGCTAGCACAGGTTCGTACAGACCATCGCGGGATTTGCCTGTAGCATGCTGGTTAATGCAAGACCTACAACGAAGCAAGGTAGAAGGCAAACAAAAGAGAGGTATGCTTACCACCGCAGCACTGCGAGCTGCAGTTGCCCATCGCGAAGGTCTTCCAGGCAGACTGAAGACGCAAGTAGGTCGCGGCTGCAGAAATAGGTATGTCCCTTGTCGGCGACGATGTCGTGAAGCGAGGATGAATATGGTTTGCTCGTTCGCAAGCTCAGATTTTGGCGATACTGAAACCGCTGGAAATCGAAGGAAGTCGTAAAAATTGTTGAACCGAAGTCGCTGAATCCGTTCTAATCGATGAAAGACAAGGGCTGGTTGGTCAGCTACGCAGAGTAGATGGGTATCGTGTCGTGGAACAGCGCAGACACGGCGCGGGCTGTTTCCGTGGCTGTCCAGTTGCCTTGAAATGCTAGACGATGGTCCGCGACGCCGCGTTTGATGGAAAGGGGGGATAGGCTTCGCTTTTTGATGGCAGGGAGAGGAAAGTGGCGACAGCAAGAGGAGCAAAACAATCGTTAATCCCGCCTGTAAGCTTTGAAATGGGTCCGTGCAGGCAGGAAGCTCTTGCTGTTTCTGCCAGGCATCTGTGCTGAGGCGGTGTAGGCGACCTTTTGGCTGACTACTTATATGACTAACCTTGTTTGCTATCTGGGGGTGGTTTGCGCCAATCCCCGCTGGCGGCTGGGCTTTCCCCGCCAATCTCCTCGTTAACTACGAGTACGAGTAATAGTTGTTAGATCCTCCTCGACTCGACAACCAGACTGCACCTCCATCGTGAACCCTGTGTTCTTGTCACGCTGTCTTGTGAGACATTTACCTTTCCTTGTTTCTTTATTGCTGCCACGTCGTCTGCATATCATCTGCTATTAAGATTCAGCAAAGCGGAAGAAAAGAGCAAAGGCGACAGAACGCAGAGATCGGCAGAAAACAAAACGCGCGACACTCAAATCAACAAGATCTTCCTCTCCCTCTTCTGGCTGCATTCTTCCTGCGCCTTCCTTGTTGATCCTCCGATGCGTGTGTTGCACCACCTGCCTTGATGGATGACGCTCGTGCTCCGATCGCCGCAGAGGCGACGCCCCTCCACAGAGACACACCCCAACAACCACATCCAGAACAACAACCTCAACAGCTGCAACATTCACAAGCTTCCGCCGCACCCGCTAGACATGATCATGAGCATCGCTTTGTTGCGCCGTCGTCGTACCTTCGTCCCCAATCCGGCAGTCACACCATGACAGACTCAAGAACTTTGACATCCCTAGACCGCGAGCAGATGCAGGGTCTGGTGAGTTCTCCTTGTTTGCCTTGTTTGAGACAATTTAGTTGCCCTTGGTTGTGCTGTTGCCACTTCCCATGGGTGTGCGAGCCTATGCGTCTCGTCCCACCTATCAAGGATAGTGCTAGTCTAACGGTGCTTGTCTTTCTCGCACAGGAAAACATTCGGGAATTTTTGAAGATTCGGACCAGCTACGACGTTCTTCCGCTCTCTTTCCGCCTCATTGTGCTCGACACTGACCTTCTTATTCGCAAGAGTCTTACTATTTTGATTCAAAATGGTAAGGGGGTTTGCTTGGGAGGGCTGCTACACTACACGTATCCAGCCGTTGCTAATTGTTTGGCACACAACACAGGGATCGTGTCAGCACCATTGTGGGACTCTCATAACTCGACCTTCGCTGGGTTGTTGACCAGCACCGACTACATCAACGTCATCCAGTATTACTGCCAGTACCCGGACCGGCTTAGTGAGATTGATCAGTTTCGCCTCAGCGGGCTGCGCGGTAAGATTCAAAGGACAAGCAGGAGTTGATGCACCCGCATGCTGACTGAATGAATATCGGCAGAGATTGAAAAGGCCATTGGTGTGCAGCCTTTAGAAACTATCTCGGTACATCCGATGCGGCCCCTCTACGAAGCCTGTCGCACGATGCTAAAGACGCGCGCGCGCCGCATTCCACTGGTCGACTTAGACGACGAGACTGGGCGCCAGATGGTGGTCAGCGTCATCACACAGTACCGCATCCTGAAATTCATTGCTGTCAACAACGAGAACAATACGGTGATGCTGAAAAAGTCTGTTCGCGAGATCGGCCTAGGAACGTACGACAACCTGAAGACGGCGGGCATGGGCGACTCAGTGCTGAATGTGATACACATTATGGTGGAGCACAACATCTCGGCTGTCCCTATCGTCGACAAGGACAATCGGGTTTTGAACGTGTTCGAGGCCGTTGATGTGATCCCCTGCATCAAGGGTGGCGTCTATGACGATCTTCAATCCAGTGTGGGCGATGCTTTATCCAAGCGCGCCGAAGACTTTCCCGGCATCTACACCTGCAACGTGGAGGATCGACTTGACTCCATATTCGATACCATTCGCAAATCACGCGTCCATCGCCTGATCGTCATTGACGATGACTCACGGCTTCAGGGCATGATTTCGCTGTCGGACATCCTAAAGTATGTCTTGTTGACTGGTGAAGAAGACGATGTCTACACGCCAGTCGAGTAAGCATTTGCCATGGCTTTTCGGTCGAGAGATGATCGGCGTTGCATGCGTAGCGCCTTTCCTCTACTTCCACATCTATGCCGGTATGTGTTTGCTATGGGATGCATTTAAGGGTGTCATGGAGGGAAGTGTTGGGTTGGGAATTTGAACACGGCCTTTCTGCTGGCCACTGCATATATAGATTCAGGATATTTGGGTTGCTTTATTTTTCTGTTTTTTCCTTTTCTTGCGTCGGCTTTTTTTCTGCCATTCATGCAGATTGGTTTCCATGTTGTTTTCAGTGGGTAGGATATTTGCGTTGGGCCGGTGGGCAAACGAGAAGATAGAACAGATAGAGCAACAGGCCGCACGAAAGAGTTATTTTTAGAGGGGTGTCACCGAGCCAAGCAGATTTTGTTTGGCCCGTGATACTGCTTCGCTTGCCGCTGTGTGGCTGTCTCGCGCCTTCTGTCTCGGTTGCTGGCAACGGCCCATTTGTTCTCGTGCATGGTCGTTTCCTAGTCGCCCATGTTTACGAGCGCTGTACGGCCTGTTTTTGTGGGATCGTTCACTCACGGGGGAAACGGGAACGAGTGCATACAAACACAAAACAAATACGGCAGGCGCACAAGCTTGGACGGGAGGGGGGGCGCTCTCCGAACGAGGCAAGTGCGACCCAGCGCCCACCTGCTCGTATGTCAAACCCACAATCGAAGAAAGTAAACAAATATCCACTTCCTCTGCTTAATACTCGATGAAAAGCAACCTTCACAATCTACACGGCTCTTGGCAGTACCTTCACTGTCTACACGGCTCTTGGCAGTCGGATACTCAAACACTCTGCCTTTGTTTTCTTCTGATCACCATCGCGGCATCGATCTCAACTGAATAGCAAAGGAAGACACATAATCATTATTGGCGGATAGGTCAACCGCTGCGACCAACACGTTTTTGGCCGTCTCTCAGTCACTTCCCTGCACAGCATGGGCCCGCTGCTTTATTCAGATGGCGCAAAGGGCACTACAAATCTGAGCGCCTTGCCCCATCCATCAGGCGAGCGGACAGTGCACACTACCTGTGGATCATGGCCAGCGTCTCGGGAGGAGGACCTGTCACAAACACACAGCAGCGGTGGAAGCAGCAGCAATGAGAACATCGGCAGTAGCAGTCCCGGCACTGGCTTTGACAATCCAAGAAGCTATCGCAACAGTGCAGTGTGGACATCTACAACCAGTGGCATTGCTGAAGACCAGTTTACTGAGACCCAAAATCCGGACGGACAGCAGCGACAGAGCCTGTTTATGCAGGAATACAATCAACTGGCAGAGAAGGTGTGTCAAAATCTCGAGTTTCTTCACAGTTTCACTTTCAACAGCGGCGCTGACGTTTCTGGATAGTATGGACTGCATATTCTTCTCTTCGACGAAGACAATGGTGGCCAAGACTACCTTGTACGTATAGAGGAAAAAGCTGCATCCTTGAAACACACTGACCCGAAAAGGCCTCAAAAAATAGCGACACACATACGGAGGATCGTCGAAGCTGGTTCGCACGCGCGTTTGGAAAACCACCTACACCGGCGGCGTCTCGGCGGTCCTCCCGCCACTCCGTTGGACCCCGATCAGACAAGACTCCCGGACACAAGAGAAGTGGCAGCGACCCTTCAGTCCAAAGTCACAGCTCAAAAAGGGTTACCACAGACAAACTGAAGAATGAAGCATTGCATACCCTAGTTCGCATTTGTGGCAAAAGTTTTCTTTACCTCCCGAGCGAATATGCCACACGCTCATTGATGCTGCCGACGTGCCTTCGTGCAGCCGCCCAGTATCTTGTCCAGAACGGTATATTTCCGAGTTTTTTTTTATTCTTCCTCTCTTCTACACGCGGAATAGACAAAAGGCCCACACTCTCCTGACTTACAAACTTTAGGTCCTGAAGCCCGCGGGATATTCCGCATCTCTGGGTCTATGAGGGTTGTGAACGAACTTTACGACTACTACTGCGCTGATCTCGAATACGGAGGAGATATTGCCGCAACGGTTCGGTCACCGAATCTTCCCTTTCACATCAAAGTCGGTGTCCACGACGTGGCATCCCTTTTCAAGCGCCTTCTCGCGGGCATCCCTGGGGGGATCCTCGGTCACGTATCTCTGTTCAATGCACTCGCAGAAATCCACCGGACATTTAGCAATCGACACAACAACAGCTCTGAACAAACGCACTCAGTCGCCCGGCTCCTTGCCTTGGCAGTCGGATCAGTTCCGTCTCAGTACCAACGCGAATTGATATGCGCAGTTTTCGGGCTGTTAAGCCTCATAGGATACACCTCCGAAATGACGTCCAGCCTGGATGGCGAAGAATCCCTACTCACCAACTCAGAGCGGATGGGATATGGCGCCCTGGGGATTATCTTTGGGCCGCTACTATTGGGAGATCTACTTGAGACGTCCGGTACCGAAAGCCTTGATCGCCCTCGGGGCCGATCGTGTACGTCGGCGTCTGCAACTGCCCCGTCACCCCTGGCAAATACTTCTCCTCGATACAAAGCGGATAGGCGACCTAAAAGCATGGTGTCTGATCGGTTTCCCCTACCCACCCTTCCTATGGCTCTTGACAAGATTCTTTTGGCGAACGATATCACAGAAATGGTGATATCCAATTGGAGGGAGGTGGTCTCCCAAATGAAGGCAATGGGAGTCATGAGAAAAGAGTCTATGCTTCATATCCCTCAGCAGGACACACAGATGAAGCAGGTTCCACAGCGAAATCTGCGGCCTTGTAGATCAGACACTTTCACGGACGACTATGATAGTGCACTACCACCTCAGACGCCTGTGTTCTATGGAACAAGATTGCGAAAAGCACGCAGTGCGTCAATTGACCACGACCCAAACGCCATTGTTTCCGGTATGTGTATCTTACTTGTGCTTGTAGGGGGGGGGGGTAGTTTTTCTTTTATACTGATCGATATCAATATAGCCAAGCGAAACACCTCAGGACAAGCACTGCAAAGACCAGCTGACATGACCTTCGAAGAGTTTGCCGCCAGAAAGAAGCTGAAAACTCAGGCCTCAAGCATGTCCATGACTTCGGAGACGGCGATATATTTGGCACACAAGGACCAGGAGTCCACTCTCCTCACTCGTCCCACAGAACCGCTTCCCGCAGTTTCAAACAACAACATACATAATATGTCGCAACCTCATCCGGCGATGCTCATGAAACCACGACAGGTGAATAATGGGCTGCCTCCATTGTTTGGCGAAAGAACCATGTCTCCCCCAATGGAGGCACCAAGCGCCGCGAGACCGGATTTCTCTCAACGGGCAGAGAACAGCAAAGCACATTCGCAAGCCAATGGCACGTCCCCTTCACCATGGAAAGTCCGCCTGAGGCCGGTACGGCCGGTTGCCCCAGATGTCACGCATGTGAATGAAAACCTAACACCAACGAGTTCACCTGCGAAAGACTCTGCCCCCCGGCCTCTCGATGCGACCATTGCGTGTTGTTCAAATGAGGCGCCACCATCAAAGACAGCTGCATTGATTTCCCGCATCATGAATTCCCGACACCAACCAGCAAGCCAAGAAAAAGTGAGCGACAGAGGGCGTTCCCAGACGAATGCCACGAGCATGAAACCAAAGAGTCAGTATCATCAGGGGACAACAGACCACTCGCCTTTCGGTCATCGCAACGCAGGAGAAGGGGGCCTGGCGATTCGCGATGACCAGTTTCGGTGCATGTTGGCGACTGCAACCACCTCAAAAGAGCCAAATGAAACTGCTTTCCAAGATATTTCAACGCCCACACCTAAACGACATTTGAGGTCAAGAAACATCAAGTTCACCTCGGTTCCCGGAGACAACGATCCTAGCAGCATAAAAGTCACTCCGGGAACTCCTCAAGGCAAAGTGACGGTGCCAGCCAAGCGAACCGCAGAGGCAAATAGCCAGGCGCCGCTTGCAGAGATTAAAAATGAATCGAGGGGTCTCGGCAAGGTTCGCTCCAAAACTATGACAGCACATGCAACTCCCTATAGTACAGACGCAATGGAAAAAAGGACGCGAGACAACCGTCCTGACACGATGTCCACGGCTGAATGCAAAGATGCCAAGCCAACGGCGGCTGGTAGTACAGTCAAAGCAATGGCGGCTCTATTCGACAACACGACCCGGAGGGATACACCGGCCACACCACCCGCCAAGCAGACACAAAAGGCCGTTATGCTACATGGAAATACCGCCTCAGGCCGCGGGCGGATGTTGCAGTATTCCAGCACCCATTACCCATCGTGTATAGATGGCCTGATGGCTCCCTCGAGGGCCCCTGTTCACACGCCTTGCCGCACTGGACAAATGGCTGACGCAGGCGGAGAAACTCCAGAAACCATTGCAGCGAAGAAGAGAAATCAGCTACGCCTGACCAAAAGTGAAGACAGGAATGGTCGGATTGGCCGAGTCGGAAGACTTGCCGCAATCGAAAAAAAAGGTCTGACTCGTTCTGTAGACCGCGGTGTGGACTGCGGTGTGGCAGGCACGCCGGGACGCAAGTGCACGACAGATGATGCAACACCAGAGAGACCTATAAATTGGAGACGGAGCACAGGCTTCTCGCCAACGAATTCAATGCGTGGCGTTGCCTCTGGACGAAGTGCAGGAGACAGCAAAGCGGCATCCATGGCCGAACGTTATACCCAGAGAGAACGACCCAAGGTCCAGGAGTTGCAGCGCTCTCTTCAGGCAAAAACTACCGAGTGCCAGACTTGGAAAGACAGAGCAGAGGTTGCAGAGAGGCGTGTGGCTGAGCTGGAAGCACTGCTGGCTAGCATGGGCCGGGCAAAGCTTGTATGAAGACGGGGAGAAGCTACAGTCATGGGTGTCCTGCTTAGGGGGGCCGTCAGACACTGTGCTTGTGCGCAATCGTCTCGCCAACGAGCGGAAGATCCCGTTCGTAACACAAAAGTGACGGTAATGCTGTTTTCGGGGGCAAGGGATACGGGAGAAAAGGAGTCTGCAACTTGGTGCAAGGCGGTTTTGGAGTATTCCATTTTTTTTGTTCTTTTTGGTGTTCTGGTTCGTTTCCTTTCTTTCGCTTTGGTGCCGAGCAGAGCTCGTCCCCCATAGCTGCGGGACTGACTATTCTTACATACACAAACCAACTCGGCCCAAGTCTGTCTGAGATGCGCGATGCTATGTGGACGATGCAGCTGTGTAGATATATTACCGCACAAATTTCCGCTTGGGTGTGGCGATGCGATGTGTGTACTTCCACAGATGACGGAACTTGGGACCCTCGCGCTTGGCTTCCCAGCCGCGCCGCTTGCGTGGAGACTTGAGAGATGGTAGATGGACGGGCCTCAGTTCTACATCAGCACCCGGCACGCCGATGCGCTCCATAACGGTGGCAGTGCCGGCATCCCACTTGGTGCGGAACAGCGTACAGCCAACGGGCGAGAGGCGATGGCGATCGACGAAGCTGCGGATATTGAAGCCGTCGCGGGCCACAGAGGCTCGGAGGGCTTCGGTGTCGAGGGAAGCCGAGGTAGGAGAAGCAGCAGAAGCAGAAGCGCCAGCATTGTCGTCTGCTGCCGGGGGCTGCTCCAGCACAAAGACAGCCAGGCGGTGCGGTGGTGAGCCCTTCTGGGCAAAGGCAGGCAGCCAGGGCAGGACCAGTTGGGCGGCAGGATCGGCGCGGCTGAGCGGCACGGAGGGATCCGTGGGAGCGACCGGGATGTTTGCGGCGAGGAAGTGGCATCGGTGGAAAAAGCTGTCGGTGGCTGGATCGGGCACGTCGGCATCAACAATGGCGACGGTGACGAGACGCGTGCCGCGGTCGAAGACCTGGACGCGTAGGCGCGGGCACACCTCGCTGATGAGGCTGTCGACGACCGCGCCCGAGGGCACGCGGTAGCTCCGGAAGAAGAGCTCGACATCGGCGCGCAGGCGTTCGGTGCGCAGAGAGGCGGGCGGCAGCAAGTCAGGCGCGAGGTGGAACTGGTCGATGCGCTGGCGGACGATGCGCAGCGGGCGGCCGCGCCAGCGCTGCTCGGCGAGGTGGCGGTAGATAGGTTTGTTCATGTCGCCTGGAGGAGGGGGGGTGGTATGTCAGAAGAGCAACGAGAAGATGGAGGACGGGGAGAGAGACAAAACCTACCTTGTCCGTCCTCGAAGCGCCGCTTGACCTGCGGGTCGTTGCTGTCGGCCAGGACCTTGAGGTGCTCGACGTGCTGGCGCAGGCTCGCGAGCCGCCGCTGCACGTACGCAGCGCCGCCGCGCGACGTGATGGGCGTGGCGCCCGTGGCCGCGCCGGCGAGCACCTCCTGCAGCCGCCGGATCTTGGCCGTCTCGGCCGCAATCTGCCTCAGCTTCTCTTGGCGGTCTGCCAGCAGCACCTTGCGCGCCTCCTGGAAGCACTGGTACGGCATCAACTCGAACGGAATCGGGCCCTCGTCCTCGACGACGTCGGCATCACCGCCGTCGTCTTCGCCACGGATCGCCCGCTCCGCGGCCTCCGCGGTCATCAGCTGCAGCGCCGCGCGGCGCCGCCGCGAGCCTACCGGTGGCGTGCCCCGGCGCATAAGCTCCTTCTCGGCCCAGGGCTGGGTGGCCAGGGCCGGGTCGAGCTCCCAGCGGTTGGTGGCCGGGCTGTCGGAGGAAACGGCGCCATCCCGCGACGACGACGACAGCGGCGGCGGTGGTGGTGCGGCGGCGGCTGTTGTTGGCTGTGTGGGCTCAGTCTGGCCCTGGCGCGACGACGTGGTGAAGGCCGAGCGGAGGGCCAGTGGCGCGACGACCGTCCGCTTGGTCGCCGCCGCCGCTGCTGCTGCTGCCGCGGCTGACGCGGATGCCGAGCGGAACGCGGCGGCGGCGTCGGCTCCGGGAGCACCGGCGACCCGCAGGCACCGCGCCAGAGGTCGCGCAGTCGGCAAATACCTGGACATGGCCGATTTCAATTGCAATCGCAGCCGGCGGCTTTCTCTGGCGCAAGACAATGACGGCAGCGTAGTCTTCTGCGCTTTCGTCGTTTTTTTTCTTCTTTTCCTCGATGGCAGTTTTTTCCCCTGTGCTCCACTGCAACATGATTGGCTGCCTGTCCGTGTCACGTGTACAACATCACGAAGAACGTCCGTGCGCTAAAAGCGTCGATTTTTCAACCAAAGCTTCTTTTTGGGCGTCCGCTGGGTGAACTCACCTCTTTGCCACGGCTCTCTTGACAATGGCGACACGACGCAGTGCTCAGACGCTCGCCGAAGCGTTCAATGGCCTGACGCTAGGCTTTTCTGCCAGGCCTGTGGGGAGACGCGAACCCAAATACCAGACGGTATATCTCATCCCCCCCCCCCCCTCACCGGCTCCAGAGGAAGCACGTTCTGCTTGTCTGTTCGGATGCTAACGGCAAACTGTAGACCACGATACAAAGCGCCTTTTTCTCGGTGTCCTCACCACGGCCCTCCGCAACCGCCGTCGATCCGTCCTCTCCCCCTCCCTCGTCCTCTTCCTCGTCCTCAGCCCCCCCCTCCGGCTCCTCCTTTGTCGGCCTCGCCGAGCGTCGTGTCCCTGTCACCATCTACGACTTCCCCAGTCTCGAGCCGCGGGCGCTGGAGTCGTGGTCGGCGCAGCACCTGCTGCTGCCGCTGCGGCGGGACCTGCTGCACCTGGCGGTCGTGTACGAAGGCGACAACACGCGGCAGGGCACGGCGTCGTCCAAGACGCGCTGGGACGTGCGTGGCTCGCACCGCAAGATCCGCCCGCAAAAGGGCACCGGCCAGGCGCGGCTCGGCTGGCGGCAGTCGCCGATGCTGCGCGGCGGCGGCAAGACGTTCGGCCCCCACCCGCGCGACTTTGGCACCGATTTGAACCGCAAGGTGTACGACCGCGCGTGGCGCACCGCGCTGTCGTACCGCTACCGCCGCGGCGAGCTGGTCGTGTGCGCCGACGGGCTCGAGCTGCCGCTGCCCGAGGCCTTTCTCGAGCGCGCCGCCGCCGGCACGCTCGACCGCGCGCTCGAGGACGGCTTCGTGCGGCGGTACGTGCGCACGCTGCTGGACGGCGAGGACGGCGCGGCGGCCGCACCACACACAACAGCAACAACAACAACAACGGCGACGACGACGACGACGGCGACGACGACGACGACAACGCTCGGGCTCGGCAGCATTGGCCAGGCGTGGGGCCGCGCGGCCGGCCGCACCACGTTCATCACCACGGACCGCCGGCCCAACCTGTTCACCAGCCTCGAGGCGGCCGGCGAGCACGGGCGCGCCCTGACCGTTGCCGACGTTGACGTCAAGGACCTGCTCGAGACGGGCCGGCTCGTTGTCGAGCGGGGCGCGCTCTGCGCCATGATTCAGGACCACCAGAGCGACCTAGTCGGCCGCGTGGCCTTCAATGGTGTCCGGGCACCCGGCCCGGCCGTCGGCCAGGCGGTGGTGGCAAGAGACTAGAGGGTGGCAAGCGGCCATTCTTGGAGGATGATGGGCTCTGCATGTCACGTTGTCTGCTCAAACATACCGACACTGTTTGTATATTATGTCCTGAATACTATAGTCCAAAGGAATGTACAAATAATATAGCAAACAGTGTCCCCCCCACTCCAGCCCTTGAGTGTTTTTCAAGATTAAAAAATAATAGCAACGACATGGCATGCCTTTGGCAATGCCGGCGGGTATCTCGGGTCTCCTGTGGTATCTCGCGCGAGGGTATAATAACCACACATAGAGGAGTATTAGGCGAGTCCACTAGGACAGAGACAAAAGGAACGTGAAAAAGCAGAAAAAACAAAAGGAAAAAACAGAAGAAGGACCGGAAAGTAGAGTATCAATAACAAGGGAAAAGGGATCGACAAGAAGGATATCAAAAAACAATAGAAAAAACAAGTATCGAAAGGAAGGATATCAAAAAAAAACAATAGACAAAAAAAGGATCGACAAGAAGAGTATCAAAAAAAAAAAAAAAAAGACAAATTAGTAATTAGGAGGCGAGTCTGTAGTCGCAGCGTAAAACTGCGAGAACAAGCCATCGTCCTCTTCTTCGCTGCCGCTGGTGACGCTAGGGTCATAATTCTTGGTATCCACGAAAGAAAACTCGTCTACCTGCGAGGGTCCGGGAAACGAGGCGGCTGCAACCAGTTAGCCATCTGTCCGCCTGACCGCCATCCCCCGAACAAAAAGCATCTGCACACACTGGGGGAGGCTTACCACTCGATGCGGTACTGTTTACCCTCAGCATCTGCTGGCTCCCATGGAAAGCAGATCCTGGCGACTCGGTATTGACGGTGGACGAGTAGGAACCAATACTCCCCCCGCGGTTGTGGCCGTGATGGTCGCTTTGAACCAGCGACGGGGGGGTACTGCCCTGCGGCGACGGCACCGTGAACGGTGCGTCGTGCATGGGTCTGGCAATGGTGAGCCCACCAGACACGGTGAGCGATGGTTGCGCAGAGGCCACTGGCATCATAAGCGGAGCCGGCACTGACTCGGGCGGCACCGACATAGCCATGGTAAAAGCCCCCTGCTGATACAGCTGGTGATGGTGCTGCTGGTACATTTGCTGCTGGTGCAGTTGGTGCTGGTGCAGTTGGTGCTGCTGGTGCTGCTGGTTTTGCATCTCCAGGAAGCTGGGAGGGCTGGACTGGCTGTCCGAGTGATCGCTAGTGCTCTCGCCGCGCGTAGGCATGGTCGCCGGCAAGCCCAGTTGGGTGTTTTCGTTTGCCAGCTGCGCGACCGACCCACCTTGCACTTCTTGCTCCTGTTGCCCAGGTTGGATGGTCCGCTCACTCTGAGTGGCTTGGTAATCCTGCACCCATTGGTAAAGGCGCGGGTCTTGACAGTCTTGATGCGTCATGGCCAAGTTGATGAGTTCAGCGATGCTGGTGCGCACGGTGCTGAGCTCTTCCACCATTTGCTCTCGTTCGGTCTTGAGTTTCTGATGGAGGTTCTGGAGCTCAGTGATCTCCTCCTTGCGCCGCTTGCGACACTTAGAGGCGGCAGTCCGATTGCGCTCGAGAAACCTGGCTCGCTTCTCAAGCTGCTCCGGTGTAGCGTCTTCCGCAATTGTACGGCTCGCTCTCTTTTTGCGCTGTGTCGACTTCTTCTTGGTCTGGCCCGGATCGTCAGACTTTTTGCCGCGCGTCTGGGCCGGTTTGGCGGTCGACGCCGTCGAAGATGCGGTCGGCACGGCCGAAGGCAGATGGGACGGCTCGACGTCTTCCATCTTGAGCGTGGCACTGTTGTTGCCACGGCCGTCGCCGTGGTGGTCCATGTGGCTGCCCGTGGCAATGTCCGTGGCCCCTGGCCAAACGTTGGTCGGAGCCAGGGTGCGCGGAGTGCCAGAATAACAAGTGTTGAACAGCGGCGGCATCCCAGAAACGGCCGGCAAGGCCGGTGTCGTACACTGTGCAGCCAGCGCAAAGTCGATGGCGTTGGGGTCAAAAACGCCAGCAGTAGTCATGTTGGCCATGGCCAGATCCTCGTCGGTGAGAGCTGCTGGCAGAAAAAATGGTGGCGGCGAAGACAGTGATGATGAGGCCATTGTTGTGAGTTTCGTTTGGTTTACACTGTTTCTTGCTGGTCGAGTCTTTGTCCCGTTTGCCGGATGCTTACAGCACCTAATAATGAGCAGGTGAAAAGGGAGCCGAGGGTGGAAAAGGCAGGATAGTTGTCAAGACAAAGGAGAAGTGGAACGAACTGATGGCAGCCGGCGGAGGGCGGGGACACTAAATACAGCGAAGAACGAGACAGGGCTAGGAAAGTCCGCATGAGCTATTCGTACAAGTCGATTGCGCTTGCCTCTTTTTAAAAATGTGGAAGCGAAGGACGGTGCTGTCAATGTCAATCAAGGGTACCGTAGTACCTCCAAGCACCGCTACCAACTCTCTACGCCGGATGCTTGCGCCATTGCGTTCGGCGTCATGTCTCAGATATACTCGCACGAATGCAGCAAAGCTGTAATTCGAGCAGCTCTCCAGGTGTTTGGCCAATGCAGGGAACCCCGGAGCTTTTTAGCGGCTGATCACAAGAGAACGGCGCTAGCACCGATCCCACATTCGCCTTCGCCTACGGCGCAGGAGCCGGGTTGCGGCGGGGGAGGGGCGGCCAAATCTCAACTGGCTGCATCCATCTCCCGCTGTCCTAAGATGCTTCACCCGGGCTGTAGGGCTTGGCTGTGGTCTAGACCACCAGTAAGCGAGCTGAAATCCCATCCTACCGGAGATGCCAAACCGAAAAAAAACAGGGAAGATGCCGCAGACCAGGCGGGCAAGATACGTATCTTCCAAAAAGTCCCTGACCACGATCTTGTACCGTACTCCGTATCTTACTCCGTATACATTGTTTTTTTAGGGCTGACCACGATTAGGCAACTATCACAGGGAAAAGCTACGCGGGATAAAAAAACCCCGAGACTAGAGAAGTAGAGCCCGGGAGGGGGAAGACAGGAAACAAAAGAGGGGCATCAACAAGTCGCAAAAGGACGAACGACAAAGAAAAGAAGGGCCTCCCATTCCAAATTGCATCCCAAATTGCATTGCATTCCACCACCGTTCTTCCATCCATTCCGTCATTTTCTCTCTTTCTCGCGGTTTTTCCACTCTGTCCGTTGCAGGCACCAGCTCCGTACTCCGTAAGTACGTACTCGTACTTCTGAGCGGGCCGACAAAGAATGAGAGAAACATAGCAGATCTCTCCCCCTCTTCCTTTTGTTCTTTTTCCTCGCGAGTGTGACGAGCGTCCGCTTGCGCCCTTACTCAGGCTCCTTCGTCTACGGAGTAGCGCGCTTGGTATTGCCGCTAGCGCGTGGCCAGACCAGCGGATTGGGCAGACCAGCCGCCTCGTCCATCTCAGATGCGAGACATTTTATTTGGACCCACCCTCCGAAAACGGGGAATGTTGCATTCTGACAAGGGCCGATCTCTGGAGAATGACGCCGAAAACACTTGCAAGGTTGGGGAAGCTGAAAATATCGAGATGTCCGCATAGTCGAAGAACAACAAAACAGGAATGCGAAGCAGATGCAGGCACTACGGAAAATAAAAACATTTCATCGCACACTTCTCTAGATAGGTCCCGCGATAGCGCCACGCGTCGCTTAAGGCGCCCTTGGGTCGGAGTAAGCTCCCATCCAATCACCAACAGGCAACCGGCCGGATACCGAACCTCCGCGGACCAAAGCAGACCAAAGCTGAGAAAGTCGGATCGGTTGATGGCCCTATGCTCGTAGATCACGATCGATCATGTGATATTGTTTTCGTGGACATGGCTAGCACTGCAGCCTCGGTGTTCAGGCATATATACTCCGTAGACTACTCGGCTCAGGCCTCTGGCTCCTGGCCACCCCCGACGACGTGGTCAACAGCTACTGACCAGAAGCGATCGTGAGCCTCTTTAGAAGCTTCTAACGGGCATCACTTCGGCCTTCTCCGGCTGCTTCTCTGTACGCCCATAACATCTTCCCCGCTTTTCCGGCTGCTCAGGAGCATCATGTGACTCGACGCGTGATTGATGGCCAATTAACGATGTCGCGTCGAAGGCGGGGGGGGAGAACGCGTCGCGAGCGTAGAGAAATCGATACTCGGTAAGATACACTGGCGACTCTTCACTGAAGAACTTTCCGACTGTCCCATCGCCGCTCTCTGCGCCCCTTCTGATCGCCTTTTTTTCGATTGCTCCTTTTGCCTTGTTTCCAGATGGACCGATCATCGACACCGCGCATCAGCTGCGCCTACCTGAACAGCTATGTTGGCCAGAACGTGCTCACTGTGGGCAAGGTCGTCCAGGTGCACGGCGACAACGCCGTTCTGGACGCCGATGGCCACATCACGCTGAGTCTAAACAGGGTCCGTGCTTGGCGTGTGTGTGAGAAGAGAATGCCAACAGCGTCTGACACTCCCCTCCCCAGGAAGCTCGCCTCGTCGGCGGCAACGCGGCCCAGATTGTCGGCAAGGTCATGCCGGATTTGTCTATCAAGGTCCTCAGTGCGCAAGACCTCGGCCTCGATGTTGGTACGTCTTCTCTGACTTTCTTTGTTCTCTATGTTGCTTCGTATCTTTCTCTTTCTGACAACGTCTGCCAGATCTCGACTTGGCACAGAAAGTAGTCGAAATCGCCCAGGAACACAAGACGCTCTTTGCATAGAACGAGTCTTCTTGCTGCATCCATCTGGCCTCGCTTTAGGCCGCTCTCGCTTTTATTACCACTCACTGTCTATGCTTTGCTCACGGCTAGGGCATTCGATCACAGCACTAGAGACATTGCAGGTTTGGGTGCCAGAATCAATCAAGGCGACAGCGGGAGGATTGCTTTACAAGAAACATCCATTACTGTTCTAAAGGCAACCGGAGAAAGTAGGGAAAGATCCGTTGCAATGAGGGAGCTCGGCGTAACCCCCTTTTGACCCACGATGGGGACGACTGGGCATGAACGATCACGATGAAGCAGTTGGTTGCAGTTCACTTCGAAGAGCTCTAGCTTTGAAATAAAGAAATGTTGAGCAATGGTTTTTTAAATAGAAGTTCAAATCGCTCGTCTTTCTATCTTCCTATTGCCAAACGCTATTTTTGACGATAAAAGAAAACCGCTGATATAAAGCAAATACCAATTCTGTTCTCATGGCCAGAATGCGACCACAGCACGCCGTGCTCAAGATGCGTCCTCTAGAGAGAGATTCGCCTCGCTGAAGTCGGTCCATAAAGCGTCACTCGCGTCGAACGTAAGAGACCCGCCAAATGACACATGCTGCTGCCGGCCAGCACTCTTTCGCCCCAGAAGAGGCGAAGAGCTGGGCATCAAGAGATCCGTGTCGAGGTATGAGCCAAAGTCGATACCGCCTGTCGAATCATGCAGACTGTCTAGGTTGTCCAGGTTTGTCAGATCCAGATCCGCCAAGCCATGAGACGGCGAGCCGGTTGTGAACTCATTCGCCTCCGACAAAAGTTGGTTCAAAGTCGACGCGAAGGGCGCATCAAAGTTAATGCCGTCCAGTTGAAAGGCCGAGATCATAGCTTGCTGGTGGCCTGGTGTCATGGAGGCCATACGCCGTCTGCTGGCACTGTTGCGCACCGAGCGCGGTGTCTTCAAAGGAGTCTTTCCCGGCGCTTTCGAGGGCGTACGCTGAAGCAACGCGGCTGATGCTGGTGACTTGGGATTTGAAACACAGCGTATTGACTTTGATATGCTCCGGGTGATAGGTCTGTGGCTAGGAGTTGTGCGGGTTGGTGTCTTAAAAGGTGTAGTAGGGATCCTGTTCTCCCCTGGCGGTGGCGTTGATGTCCGCATTACTTGCGGTGGGGTGCCAAAGAGATCGACCATATCGTCCTGCTCACACTCGGCCACAGCACCCTTCCGCTTTCTCTGATGCGACATGTCTGCATTGTCAACGAGCTGGACATCTTTTCCAGCCAGTTGATCAGCTGCCGTCGTAGACACAACATTGGCCGCCAATTCACCCAGCACCTTCGGCACTCCATCTTTGCGGGGCGAAGGAAAGAGAAGTCGCCGCGTTGCGCCAAAGTGGTCGTCGACCGAAATTGGACTATTGGCCGTACCACTGCCTCTAGAATGGACAGATCCTAGGCCGCGGCGACTGGCAGAGTCGCCACTCAAGGCAGGTCCCGGGTTAGACCCTGCCTGAAAAGGCTGGCCCGTCTGAGTGCGATCCGAGTGTTCTGTCACTGTCGACTGGGTGGCTGCTTCTGACAACTCCGCCTGTGCTAACGCTCCCGCGGGCGCTAATAATGGGAAGACAAATTGCTGCTCGCTGCGCGGTTCTGCTGCTGCTGATGATGAAAGAGGGCGACAAGACGCATCCGTTTCGTCTAACTCCATGGGACCAGCTGGATCTGTAGGGAAGTAGGCTTCCGAAGTTGGCTGAAGCTCCAGTTCACTCTTTGTGCGCTTCTTGGACCGGGAGCCCTTTCGTCGAGGCTGGTTAAGCCGCGACGCGTCCTTGTCCCACCTATCAGATGGCCGGTGTTTCTTGAACTTCCCAAGCCATATGCCACAAGCTGAAAGGTGACATTATTAGCGTTGCATACTTTCACAGTAGGAGCAATAGCCTCTTCCCGCAAAGGAAGACTCACGATTACAAAGAAGCATCTCGGTCCAGAGCTTGTTGTCCTCAGCAGGTCCTAGGGTCTTCTTGACCAGCCGGTACCTCGTCGTTTTCCCTTCATCGTCTCTTTCTAGGATGTCGATTGCAGTAACGAAGCCAGGTCTTTCAGAGAGCTCGCCATAGCGTGGTTCGCCATGGTGATCCTGCGTCCACATCTTCCGCCATGTGGGTGTCTCAATCGCACCGCAGTTTTGGCAAAATGGTGGCATTTCACCGCTTTCAATGGCCTTTTGCAGACGCTCCCTGATTGCCGCCTTTCGCACCAAGTTTTTGGTCAACGGCTCAGCATCGCTTGGCGGACAGGGCGCTTCTGAGAATGAAGTTGGGGCTGGCGGAGCTGAGGGCAATGTCAAAGGAGGCAAAGCAGGCGGGTCACTAGCCGGAACATCATTTCCTCTCGACGTGACTTTGGATGCATTAATAACAACATTGCCTGTGGCGCAGCTCACGGCTTCTGCTGGTTGTTGTGGCAGTGTTGGTTGCTGTTGCTCATGCCCTTGTGCTGCCCCTTCCTGATTCGAACTCTCAGAAACAAAAGCAGTCCCAGAAGAAGATGTGGGAGCAAGTATCGCCTGGTCACACTCCTTTGAAGCCGCGACAAGCTTTGCCAGTTCTCCCACATCTTTATCAACACCCACTGGCATCTCTGAGGCAGTATCCGGCATCGGCAGCTCAAAATTCAATGGATGAGTACCAGCCGGCGCGGGGAGCTCGGCCGGGGCTGAAGCCCGTGTAGACATGGCTTGATCACTCTCAGGTGTGCATTCCGGGGCTTGCTGTGTAGACTGAGGCTGCTGCTGCGTCACACGTTGGGCGGGCTCGGAGTAAGAGCGTTGTGGTGAGGGCGCCGATGGTTTCCCGCCTGCAGTTGCAGCTCCCTGGGCCTTTGACGATCGTGTCTTTGGCGGCGGGGGCGGGTTATATATGCTCGTCACAGGGAGCAGCTCCGGCGGACCTGGGTTCATAGGCAGGAACTCGAATTGCTCTGGAGGGCGTGCATTGCTTTTCCGGGGGGGCGGCTGGCTGCGTGGCCTCGGCGGTGCGGCACTGGATGTGACAGGGGGAAGACCAACTGGCACATCAGTAAGAGGAAGAGATTGTGAATGAGAGAGAGATGGTGTCGGTGCTGCAGGCTCTTGAAACGAAAGTGGAGGCCGCATCGCATCATTGGCGCAGTCGTAGTCTTCAAAGAGGTCGTCAATTCCACCACTCATAAAACCAGAGTCTGGTTGTTGGCGAGGCATTGGAGGCAAGATAGGGCTCGACGGCATGGGACTGGACTGCGGCACATAAGTTGCAGACCGAGGGACAGGCGGAGATGAACCCATGTCGGCTGGACTATCCTCGGGCGTATAGTTTTCTGGCGAAGGTGCCATGGAGTCTGTTGGCGAACGAGCATCCACGGAACGGGCGTACATGTGATCCTGGAAGTTTCTGGGATCATAGTCGGCCAGTGACTCGCGCCGTGCCTTCTGGGCTAGCATCTTTCGTGCGTGATACTGGCTCGGAGGGCCTCCACCTTGCGGGATGGGCGTAGGGGCACGTGGAAGTTCCTGTAAATGGGAGGTTGGGGCAGCATTGCTTTCACTGCCAGGAACAGGCGCCGTGCTGACAGGCCTTAGGGTGCGGAGTGAGCCAGATGTACTGGCGTGCACACGCAGGGACTCTGGGGGCGCATCCAAAGAAGTGTGCATCGGGTAGTCGGCTTTGGTCGTCTTTGCCCGCTTCTTCTTTTGGGTGTCGTCGGCATCCGCGTCAGTTTGAATCTCTTCTGCAGCAGACGTATTGCCGTCTACTGGCTGCGACTTCCGAGGGCGGCCGCGTGGTCGACCAGTTGGCACCCTCGAACGCGAGCGGCGAGACGGCCTAGCGGGGCGAGCGGTGACTTTCGCAGGCGGTGTGGAAGCTGAGATAGGGTCATTGTGTGTCACAGACAACGGTGGCGGAGATGCTGTAGCAAAGGCAGCAGGCGAGAGTCTTGCAGGCATCAAAGGTTGCGGCGCTCTAGCATTTTGGTAAGGGGGGGCGGAGGACTGACGCGACCCAGGGCGAGAACCGGGCTGTGATACATTCATCGGCCTTGTGTTGGCATCAAATGAGCACGACGAGTCATTTGCTGTGTTCACCTGGAACGCAGACATGTAGGGTCTTGCTGGCGCCAGACTGGGTGATGGCATCGCGGAGACGCTCACAGATCGACCAAGATTTGGATTTGCTTGGAGGAAGGAGTTCCACTCGGTTGTGTCGGTAGGTGTTGGGGCCTGCCTTGCGTAGTTTGATGCGGTGTCCATACTGCCGGTGCAGTCCAGGCGCATCATGCGGGCCACCTCTGTGAGCTTCAATTTGACCTCGAGCGTCTCCCGGACACCATTGCCGAAGAGAGCAAGCATGTTCTTGGTTACACGGCCGGTGACCATCTTGCTGTTGCCATCCTCCATCGGTCCTGCCACAGATGCAGTCGATGGATCGAGAGCCCATGACAGCATGCCCTGGCCGACCAATGGGGTGTCGGGCTCTGAGTAGTCGAAGGCGTAGATTGCATAGTCGTTTTCGTTCCGGGAAAGTAGCTCGGGGCTGCCCTGGGCGATAGCCTGCACACAAATGCGCAGATCGATGATGCCAATCCAGTTGGTCTCGTCGATGGGCATAGTCTGCACGTTCAGGATCTGAGGCCAGCGTGCCAGGCAGTTGACACAGCTGTCCTTGTCAAAGGTGTAGTGGACTTTCACTAGTAGACAGTTAGCCAAGGGGATACTGGAGACGGAGTGCGGGGAGGACCGGGAAAAGAACACAACGTACATCCCATCGGCCGGATCTGCAAGCCATGCTCCTCTGTCTCGTTAGAGACGGTCGTGCCAGGTTGCTGCTGGCTGAGCGGAGTTGGCATCCTGGGACCGCCCATGGTGACGGGGGACGCCATGGCTTGAGGAGAGAGAAGCTGTTCTCGCCAACGGGAATCGGATCTAGTCCCGTAAAAAGGTTCGCCCCATGGAGGGTGTATGACGCGGCAGGAACTGTCAGGTGCAAGAAAGAGCGTGAGGTCGAGGCGAGAAGGTAAGGAGTAGCGATGGAGGAGAGAAGACGGAAAATTATAAAATAAAATAAAAAGGAAGGACGAGAGGAAGGCGCCGTCGACAGAGAAGGAGATGGTTAAAGGTGGTTGGGTTCTTGCAAGAGATGGGAGGCGGAGGAGGCAGAGAAGGAATAAGGCGTGGCGTTTGATTTTCGTGTCTCAATGCCTTCCACCGCGGGCGCGCGTGCGGGTCGCGTCGAGCTGCGGCTGCAGGTGCTCACGACAGGCGCTAAACCAGGTGGATTTCGTGGTGTTTTGTGGGGCTGTATTTCCGCAGTAACAGGCACGCGATGCGAGGGAAGGCGCGGTTCACCGAAGAAAGACAGCGATAAAGAGGTGCAGCGAACGAGTAGAGAGAGAGGAGGGGAAATTTTTGCTCTAGGATCGTCAAAAAATCGTAGATAAAGGCAGTGAAGCTTGCCTGAGTTGCACTCACTTCCTTTACCGGAGGCCCCCAGCTCGACGCGCCTGAACACGTGAACGCGCAACAAGGTGTCTCCCAGCCTCCTGTTACACTTCACTTCGAAAAGTGGGTACTCGAAGATATGGCGAATCAGGATCCGCAGCCGGCCAAGTCGGGGCCCGTGGAGAACGGACGAGTCAAACACGCACTCTTCCTGCCCTTTCGCGGCCTGGCTTTTGGCTGGTCTAAGTCTGGAGGGAAGGTGTGAGCAGACGACCTGTTGACCGGAAGGAAGGAAGAGAGGAGGAAGAGCGGGAGAACAAGACGGGCTCCCAACTCTCCTGGCGCGGCGGGGGCGGTTCTCCTATTTATATTTCCGGCACAGGAAGCTGCGTCCTCGTCGTTCCGCCCGCCCTGGTCTCTTGTGTCTTGCTTGCCTTGTGTCATTTCCCCAGAGAACGAGGGTGCCTGCCTATCCATATACGTATCTTACACACCAATCCCTCTTCGCCCCCACCCACCTTTTCAGCGTCTTGTGACGCCGAAAGATCTTAAATTCTGCTTTCAACACACATTGTTCCGTGGATGCCGCCGCAGCAACCGTACTCCCCACTTTCCAACAGAAAACATAAGCCATCGTCATTTGCCCCCTTTGCTAGCAGTTTGCGAAACAAAATGGCAGCCGATGATGACACAATTTGTTTGATTCATTTTCCTCCGCCAACAACCCTTAAACTGGATGTTGGGCCATCTCACCAATCACATAACATCCTTCGTTTAGCGATGCCAACACACCTCAGGTTTGAGGCATTTCTTTTCATCCCCTTCTATCGTTATTCTCTTTCTCTTTCTTTCGCCTCTTTCCTCTCCTTCTGGTTTTCTTGATATTTGCGTTAAATTTGTCCCTTGTTACATAGCCTTCCACATGCTCCTTGCATGGCCGATACTATAGTTTGGGTAACTATGCACAGCGATCTGCTGTATACATTGACATCGTGCCGATTTATGGGCCGTTTTATCTACCCCTAAACATCGTGTCATTTTACACCCACTCCGCCACACCCCGCTCATTCTTGCGCGTCTTGCGCTCCAGAATCTCCTCGACGATCTCCTTCACACCCTGCTTGCCGCGGGTCTGGCCCACCAGCTGATTAACGACCTCGCGCGGCGACTTGGTGCCCTCGTTGACCAGTGCCTCCACGTCGGCCTCGGTCGGCACGGCAAAGTGGAACGGGTACTCGTTGTAATCGCGGTCGTTGAGCAGAGCCAAGGCAGGCGGGTCTTCGGGCCCGGCCTCGATAAAGAAGGGCTCCGTGACGTCGCCGCCCGCCGCATGGATCTCTTCAAGCGTCGCCGGCTGCCAGTTGGGGCGGCCCTTTTCCTTGCGGATCAGCAGAGACGAGACGCCCTCGGTGAAGTCGGGACGGCGCATGAAGCGCGACGCAATCAGATGCTCGCGGCGGAACGTCTCGGCAATGGACCAGGCGCCACCGACGCGCATCTGGCGCAGAGCCACATGCACGGCGGTTGGTGACCGGTGATTTAGCGTCTTGAGCGTCCGGGCCGCCCAGGCCTGCGTCGTGCCGTCGCCGCCGTTAGCAGACGCCTCAGCCTGCAGCGCGGCAACAATTTTGGGGACGCTGTTGAAACTGAAGGTGCGGTCGATTGCCTGGCGCAGCGCGCCAGCCACCTGGATGGGCTGGTCGTGCGGCAGGCCCGTGGTGAACTCCTCGATTGTGGCGTTGATAATGTCCAGCCGTGTGTCTAGGCTGTCGTAGTCGCGAAAGCGCAGCTCGGCAAGGCGCGCCTCGAGGCTGGGTAGGCTCGTCGAGTGCAGGTAGTGCGTGGCCACGCCGGCGTAGAACACGTTGACGCCCTTGAGCTGTTCGCTGGTCAGCGCCAGGTACGTGCCGACGGCGCCCGGCATGCGCGGCAGGAAGAAAGAGCCGCCGACATCAGGGAAGAAGCCGATGTTGGTCTCGGGCATGGCAAAGACAGTGCGCTCCGTGGCAATGCGCAGCGGCGCGTGGGCGCTGAGCCCGACGCCGCCGCCCATGGTAATGCCGTCCATGAACGCAACGTACGGCTTCTCGTACGTGGCAATCAGGTGGTCCAGCTTGTACTCGAGCGCAAAGTACTCGGACGACCAGAGCGCACCCTCGGGGCCTTTCTGGTTGGCCTCGGCGAGCGCCGTCACGTCGCCACCGGCACAGAACGCCTTTTCGCCGGCACCCTTCATGACAATCACGTTGGCCATGTCCGACTTGGCCCACTCCAGAAGCCGCGGCCCGATCTTGCGAATCATGGATGCGTTCAGCGAGTTGTATTTCCGGGGGCGGTTCAGCTCGATCGTGCGGAGGCCGTACAGGCTAGTGAACAGCACGTCTTCCGGTTCGTCGCCGGGCTGCTCGGCCCAGAGCTCGTCCGACACAGTTGTTGTCGCAGACAGGGCGCGCGCGCCCGGCGCCCGCGTGGATGCCAGGACCTTGGCGCGTAGAGGCATGGTAGAGGAAGACAGGGGGGAGGTCGAGGCCGTGGTCCGGGCGACGGGCCGAAGAAGCGCACTGGCCGTGGCGGAGGCGGTGGTGAGCGTTCGTCTGGCGGAGGAGGGGGCTGCTGCCCTGCAGGTAGCGGTCGCAGCCGCCGTAGAAGCGGCCAAGCCGGCGCGGCAGACGAAGGAGGACTTGGACAACATGGAGAGGATCGCAGAGCGAGGGGACAGACCTAGCTCTCTTCTCTGGCGGTGGCGGGGGGGATGGGGACCAAGAAGCGGGAGAAAGAGGCGACAGCTCTGCTCCGCTGTATCTTGCGAGTCCTGCTTCGATCGTGGTGGGGTGGAGAGCCGGTGGATGCCGTTGAACGTTCGGCAATTGTTTTCCCTCGGTCTCTGAGCGCAGACGTCGAGAACGATTGGAGCGCGGTAGAGAAAATTGCCCGACCCACGCAGTGCGAAGATGTCATCGTCGCCTGTCTTTTTGGGAAGAAACTGTATAAATTCGCACTGTATCAATAGTAAGATACGGATACTCCGTAATTGCGTTTTGGTTTCTTTGCTCTCTTTTCCATCTGTGTGCACTCTCTCTCGCTACGCACGAGCCCATTTTACTCGGCCAGCCCCTCGAAGAAGCACGCGAGGCCCCAGGCCCCAGGGTCGGGCACCTTCTCAAAGCCGCTGCCGCCCACATACACCGTCCGGCCCAGGCTCGCCTTCATGCCCTTGGTTTTCTCCGCGCCAGCGCGGCCGGCCGCCGCAGCCGCCCGCAGATCGCCTCCCGTGGCACCCAGTGCTTCCATGAATGGGTGCAGCGCATCGACCAGCGTGCGGTCGCCCGGGCGTGCGGGTGTATAGCGCGACAGAGCGTCGCAGCTCTGCCGCACGGCAGCCGCCCAGTCGGGCAGGGCATCGGCGGGTGCGGCATCCGCCTGTTGGCGCAGCGCGTGCACGAGGGCGTTGAGGAAGATGGCGTACAGGGCACCCGATGTGCCGTCCATGGAACGCTCGACAACGGGCACGATGGCGGCCACGTCGGCCACGACATCGCCGGTCACGGCGTCCGGCGACGACGACGCCAGATGCGCCAGGATCGCCTCTGCGCCACGCTTCATGCCCGTGCCGCAATCGCCGTCGCCAACCACGGTGTCGTAGCGCGTGACTTCAGGCTCGGCGTCGATCACGCGCTGGAGCCCGCGCGTGAGGGCAGCGCGGAAGACGGCCGGGTCGGTGCGCAGCCCGCTGGGCCTCGCCGGGCCCGCGTCTGCCGTCTTCTGCGACTCTGTCGTCTGTGCGTCCGTCGCCTCGGTTGCGGTCTTCGTCGTCGCCGCACCCCACGTGGCGGTCGGGATGGGCGCAGCCCAACCCGTGGCCTCGGCTGGGTCGTCGAGCAGCTGCAGGAACGTAGGCCCGTCGTGTCCAAGGCCGGTGTCTGCAGCATGAAGCAGGGTGACACTGAAGCCGAGCCCGTTGAGGCTTGTCATGTAGGTGCCGCTCAGCACACGCACAGGACGGATGCCGTGGTCGGCCGCGAGCTGTTCGACGACTTCGGCCGTGATGGCGCCGAGCTCCAGCACACTGACCCCGCCCAGGTTGTTGACGAGGAGCACGACCTCGCCGTTCGCGGGGATCGTCAAAAATGCGCGGTCCGGGTCCTTGGGGTCGAGCAGCTGGCCAAGCATGGTGCGCACCAGCGCCGAGAGGGTGAGGTTGCGGGCACGGCCGGAGCCGGGTTCGTTGTGGATGCCCATGCCGATCTCGACCTCATCCACGGCGAGGCCAGACTCGCCGTCCTCGCCCTCGCCTCCGCGGCCCGGCACGTGGACGTGGGCCAGGGAGGCGCCGACGCTGACAAGGTTGGCGGCGGCCAGACGGGCGACGCGGGCGACGGTGTCGAGGTTGGCGCCGCGGGCAGCCAGGGCGCCGGCGATCTTGTGCACGAGCACGGTGCCGGCAATGCCGCGACGGCCAACCTTGCCAGCACGGGCGCGGCCGACGCCGACGTCATCGCCGACCACGACCATCTCGACGGCGACGCCGGCGGCACGGGCCTTTTCAACGGCGACGCCAAAGTTGAGCACGTCACCGGTGTAGTTCATGACGATTGCGATGACGCCGGCATCGTGCGGCACACGGGCGGCAATGGCCGTGCGGATCTGCTCGGCAGACGGCGATGCAAAGATCGTGCCGGCCACGACAGCCGTCAGCAGGCCAGGACCGACCATGGCAGCGAAGCTGGGCTCGTGGCCCGAGCCGCCGCCCGAGACAAGGGAGACGGTTTTTTTCTGGCGGCGGGCATCGTCCTTCCGGTAGATGATCTTGTGGTCTGCATCGAGCGCCGTGGCAGGGTTCGCATACGTCACGGCCCGCAACGCAGCGTTGACGAGAGCCGTCGGGTTGTTGACAAAGTGCTTGGCCAGTGAAGCCATTGTAGAGGGCGGTGGGCGAAGGAGTGCGATACGGTTGTGAGACGCGAAAAATTGCAGTCTTCGTCAAAGCAAGATACTGCGCCAGACGGCAGATGCGAGAAGCGCGACAAGTGCTGTAGTTCTGTAGTGTTTGGTAGAGACGCCGTCATTGGCTAGAGACGCCGTGATGAATCCGAGCTCGGGAGCATAGGGAAGCTGCAGTGCGGGGGTAGAATCGCACTAATTTTGGGGTATTTTGGGGTACACTACTGCACGTTATGCGTACGGAGTACTCATACTACTTCTAGGCAAAAAATCGACCTGGTAAAACGCCGAACGCCGCTCCCGTTGTCAGATACCCGGTTCCCTATTTCACCACGAAAAAGCTGCCGCCCAGCACCGAAAACACAATGGCCGTCGTCGTGAACCCGGCCGCCACCCGGTCGCCCAGGGTGATGGGTGTCCGGTGCAACACCACCGGCTCGGCCTGGCCCGCGTTGACGTCGCCCTGGGACGTGCCGCCGGTGCTGGCCGTCACCGGTGCGGCGCTCTTCTTCTGCACCAGCGAGTACATGATGGCGGAGAGCGCGTTCATCTGCTCGCCGACGCCGACCAGGCCGTCGAAGTCGCCCGTGGTCCACGCAAGGCCGCAGGCGGTGCCGGCCGGCCCGTTGTAGCCCGTGGCCGGCGAGCCGGTGCAGGCGGCCGCCGAGGCCTGGGCGTTGGCCTGCAGCAGCGGCGCGATCGCGTCGAACGTGTACGGCGCCAGCTGCGCGGTGCCGGCCATCCAGCGCATCAGGTAGCCCTTGAAGCTCTGCTGGTCGTTGTCGCACTGGCGGGTCGTCTCGCAGGCGGCTTCGACGGCGACGGTGCCGGCGGTGCCGTTGGCGCCGAAGAAGTGCGCCCGGGTGTTGGCCCACAGACCGTCGACACGCGTCTTCCAGGTGTCCGCGCCGTCCGTCAGGTTGTACATGACGGCGGCGCCGTGCAGGAAGATGCCCGCGTTGTACGACCACTGGGTGGCGACGGGCCTGGTGCAGTTCTCCGTGCCGGCGTTGGACGCGCCGTCGAACACCTCGTAGGCCGGCGAGATCAGCCCGACGCTCGTCTCCCAGTCCCACACCCGCTCGGCCCAGTCGGCGTACGTCTGGTTGCCCGTGAAGCGGGCCAGCCGCGCCGCGATGTTGAAGAAGCAGCCGTTCGAGATGGAGTTCTTGTAGTTGAAGCCGACGTTGAACGTGAAGATCTGCCAGCGCAGGCCGCCGCCGCACGTGGTCGTGTCCCAGCGCGTCGTGTACTCGTTGAACGCTGCCTGCGCCAGGGCCAGCCACTGCGGCTGGTCGGCCGGCGGGTCGGGAAAGTTGTTCTCGGCCGCCGACATGGCTGCCATGGCCCAGAAGCCCTGGTCGTCGTTGCCCTCTGTCCGCGTCTGGTTGGCCGGCATAAAGTCCTTGTTGTCGCCGACCTGGTGCAGCATGGCCTGGGATGTGATGTTGTTGTAGGTCTCGTCGCCCGTCAGAAACCAGTAGTCGACCAGCGTGCCAAACATAGCCCCGGCTTCCCACCCTGTGTGGCGTCTTTGTCAGTCGCTGCGTTGTCTCTTTTCTCTTCCTCTTGTATGCGCGGTCTCTTACAGAAGTAGGGTGATGGTAGGTTTCCGGGTACATCACCGGTGTTGTTGCCTGTGTAGTATTTGAGGAGCCCAAAGGCGACGGTGCTGGCCGCGGATTTGATGGATGCTATCACTGTGAGCTGGGGCCCTGGACAGATAATCTTGAGGCGAGGACTGGCAACTTACCTTGATCAGAAATCGTAATCTGGACAGCTTGGGCAGCGTGTGCCAGCAAACAAGCAGTGCCTGCTGCCTGTAAGGAATGCCATCTCATCGCGGTGGTACAATGTGCGGTCGGGTGTGTAGTGCGATATGCCTCGACGAAGATAGATGTTTTACCAAATCAAAAGAAGGAAAGCAATAAAGAATCGTGATGGGGTTGTGCGTTAAATCATGAAGTGGCACAGCCAAAATGTCGTGAGAAATATTGCGAACTGCGCAAAATAAGAATAAATAAGGAAATAAAAAAGAACGTCCTGTCAAAGGAAGATCATACAAAAAAAGAACAAAAAAAGAGTCAATAGAAAAGAAGGAAGTAAAAAGGCCGACCTGGGCACGTCTCACAACTAGGGGAGATAGAAAGAAAGCAGCGAAAGGAAGAAAAGTGAAAGAAAGGACGAAAGTGGCCAAAGAAGAAGAAAGGAGACAAAGAGAAAAACACAAAAGACGAGGAAACGGCAATGCAAGCGACGGAAAGGTTAACTTGCGAGGACTATACTACAATATGAACCCCGTGAGGCTGTGTGGTCGCCATCTGAAACAGTTGAAGTCGGATGTCGACCAACCCCCCCCTTCAGGTCTCGAGTTGACCCTTGATCTGACCTCGTGTCCCGCGAACGACCCCCGCCGCAGCAGTTAGTAATGACGCGAGTATTCCCCAGCGATTTTCACGCACCCTTGACGCCCGGGCGTACCGTGCCGACGACGATCCCAGGTCGAATGCCCAGTGATGCAGCATGGACTCAGATCCCCTTAACACAGCAGGAAATGGATAGACCAGACAACGCACAAATACGGCGCTGCATGGGTCTGCGTTCTGACAGCTCCAGGACCTTTCATGGGCAGGTTTCAGGCAGTAGCTACAGGTTTACGAAGTACAGACGATCCTTGGCGATGCGAAACGCGGAGAACCGAAACCAGGCACATACTTTATACGAACACTTGATGGCGCTCTCTCGGCTGGCGCCAGATCCAATGCTCGTCTCGAGCTTGTATTCGTCAATCGTATCGTTTCTTCGTCTTCCCGATAGAAGACTATTGTTCCTGACCTCTTACGCCAAAAAAAGGAAAAGAAAAAAACGCCAGAAAATACCAGACGAGCCTGCCACAGACGAGAATAAACCCTCCAGATCAGGAAACAAAGAAATGGAAATCTATAGGATTTCTTCGTCTCCGTCTGTCTCTGCAGGCAGAGGAATGGATTCCGGCGCCACTGCGAGCACCGGCTGCTGCGGTGCCTCTGCAGTCACATCTGCCCTGGCCTCCTCTCCCGCTGCTGCCGTGGTCGCGTTGTCCGTCTCGCCCATGTCCTCGTCGAGATCTGCATAGAACCGCCGGACAGCCTCGTCGCCACTGTCAGCGTCCATCTCATCCTCGCTGGCGTCCTCGTCTCCGGCAAGCGCCGCAAACATTGTCGCCGGCTTCTTCTTCTGTGCTTTGCCGACAATGCCGGTCTCTTGCTCTATCCGGGTGTTGATCTCGGTCCACTCCTTGCTCCGCGACTGGATCACCCACGACTGCGACTTGCTGCGCTCTACCTTCTGCACCGTCCGCTCCAGCACCGCAGCCGAGCGGTCAAGGTCGCGCTCCTGTCGCCTCCGCGCCTTGGCACTGAGCACCGCCTTGCGGCCCAGCTTTTTCGTCTTTTTCGCCACCCCGGCAGACTGGTGAATTCCAAGGATGGAAGGCCGTGTCTCGACCGACGGCGATGGTGGTTTCACATTTTTCAGCGACTTGTCGAGGTCGATACCGGGCGACGTAGCACGGCGCGCCGACCGTGAGTGTTTTGAGGGTGCTGCGATTGAATCCTTAGTTACAGAACAACAACAACTCTCTCTGCTCCAACTCCTTACCTTTTTTGGCCATTCTTGCATATAAAACAATTTTTGTTTGTTGCAGAGCCTCTCGCATTCTCTTTTTTTGAACCTAGAGTCTATCTAAGCTTTTTTTGCGGAGGGGTGATATTGCCGTATCTCACCGCCTGCATAATATATCACGAGACCAGTTTTGTGTGCACATGTCTTCATTTCTGGCGACATTCTTTACTCGCCTCCGGCTGTCTCCTTCCTCCACGCGAATTGCTTTGGTGGCCACTGCAACAAGAACTTACCCACTTGCATACTAATATCGCGCCTACCGACTTTGCAAGGCAACGCAACGCTTTGTGTGCCTTGCCTCGACCATGGCTATTGGTTTTGCCCCCACCGCGTCTACTTCACCATAGTTGCGTCTCCTGCGCACGCCCGGCTTATCTACAAACCCCTTACCCATCCGACTGTTCTGCTCTCCGATCAGAATGAGCGGCCACGACGCCTGGCTCTCGACGACCGGCGCCCACCATCAGAACCGCCAGAACGATCACGGTTTCCCACGTTCGGCATACGAGCGCACGTTCCGGGATCGCCTCACCGAGCCTAGCATTCTCGTGTCGGTCATCGTCTTGGTCCTCTCTGTGCTCTACAGCACAAACACCATTTCCATACCGTCTACCCTCGGAAACAGGCTCTGGAACTTTCTAGTGACTGTTGTCCCGGCTTTTCTGATCTTCGCCATCGACGACTGGCTGCGCCCGTTCCCCTTGCCACGACAGCCACTAAGCCGCCTCTCTCCTGCCGCAGCAAGACAGGAAAAAAGCAACGCACTTTCCCGTATCCTCGGCAGGGAGTCAGGGGGCAGAGGGGGTGTTTTCTCGTCCGTGTCCTACGCCAGCAAGACCGGCTTATCGCGACTCATGGCGAAGGGCAGCGTCGACCGGCCAGCCGGCCTCGGCAACATGAGCTACTCGTGCTACCAGAACAGCATTTTGCAGTCCCTGGCTTCGCTGTCGCCTCTGCGGGATTACCTTGCATGGATTGCCGACGAAGAGGAGGCTGGCGGTCTGCCACCTCTCCAGACGGCCCATACGCTAGGAAAACTGATCGACGACCTGTACAGCCCAGGGCTGAATGGCGAGACGCTGTGGACGCCCCCAGACCTTAAGAGGATGAGCACGTTTCAACAGCAGGACGCACAGGAATACTTCTGCAAGCTGCTGAACGAGGTGCAGGAGGAGGTAGAGAAAGCTTTGAAAGCGGTGCAGACGTACCCGGGTTTTGAGACGGGCCTCGATGTTGGCTTGGCTTTCCATACAAACAGTCTTCGACAGGCACTCCCTGTACTGGAAACTGTAGGCAATGGCTGCAGAGGCAACGACGACGGCAACGCTAATAACGATGCCAATGCCGTTTCAAATCCGACGAGCGAAGATAGCGGCTACCACAGCAACGCGTCATCGACATCCTCGGCGCGGCGGGCCACGTCTGTGGCCAACTGTTTCCGGATTCCTCTGGAGGGCCTCGTGGCGCAACGTATCGTGTGCCAGTCCTGTGGCTATTCGTCCGGTCTGTCGATGAACCCCTTTTACTGTTTGACCCTCAACCTCGGCGTCGGCGTCCACGAGCAGCGGCTGGAAGATACCCTCGACAGTTTCAGTGCCGTGGAAAACATCGAGGGTGTTCAGTGTGCTTCCTGCACTCTACTCAAGTTCCGCAGTCGGATTCAAACGATCATCAGCAATATCGAAGCCGAGTCGGGCGAGGGCTCCGAAGCAACCCGCCTAAAGCAACCGGTGCCGTACGAACGACTGGAAGCTATTGAAACCGCGCTTTTTGAGGATGATTTTGAAGAGAAGACGATTGCAGAAACGTGCAAGATTCCTGCCAAACAGAGAGTCGAGTCGACCAAGTCCCGACAGGTTGGTATTGCTCGGGCACCGCCAAGCATTGCTTTCCATATCAACCGATCCCGCTTTGATGAGACAACGGGGTATACGTTCAAGAACCCCGCTGCCGTCCGGTTCCCACTGCGACTCGACCTTGGACCGTGGTGTCTTGGTAGCGCAACGAGCCATACTGCCATGTCAAGCGGAGGAGATGACACCCTGCGGAGCGACGAATCGTCCTTCCTGGAGGCCGTTACGTCCGCTAACACGCAAGAGAAGGAGCAGGATCGGGAAGAGATCCTCCGACAAGGGAAATGCGACGAACAGGACGAAGAAAAAAAGCCGAGAGCGCCACCGGAAACAGTCCAAGATAATCAATATGGCCAGGAAGAGCAGTGGCAGCTTCCAGCGCAGCAACCGATGGTCTCTGGAACGAAGAACATATCTAGGATCACAGGCCCCTTGTACGAACTCCGCGCAGTAATCACGCACTATGGCCAACACGAAAACGGCCATTACATCTGCTACCGAAAACACCCCGTTCCTCCACAACCGCCCCCGAACGACGAAGTGAAGAAATGCACATCCGAAATGGAGGAAGCCGTGGACTACCCATCACCTGAGAAAAGCCGTTGTGAAGAAAACGATTTGCAACATGCACACCATGATTCAGAGGACGCTGTGACCCAGATGGGCCCGGCACAACAAGCGGGAGAGCCGACCAGCGCAGTCCAGGATACCATCTCGGAAGTCGACCGAGCACCCGACAGGACCGCGGAAGTGAATGGCGCCAGCCGAAAGCCAGAGGAAGAGCACGAAACAGAAAAAGGCGAAGAGGAAGCTGGGCCGCAGTGGTGGCGCCTAAGCGACCAGAACGTGTCGCGGTCCGACGAGCAGAGTGTGCTGTCGCAGGGTGGTGTGTTTATGCTATTCTATGACCGCATCGACGCAACATCTGTCTTCCGCTCCTTAGACATGTCGCAAGCGAGCACTGCTGGTAGCGACACTGGGGAGGCAAGCTCTGTGTCTGAGGGAAACAGCGTGCTGAGCTCCGACAACACCTCATTGTATGACTCGGATAATCCGGCGGACTCGAACAGCTCTTCGCCCTTGCGGGACCAGTCAAAGACCGAAAGTGGCTTCAAGGCAGACGAGCACGAGGCGTGCGAATCTATTGCTAGCCAGTTTTCTGCCGACAGGGCTCCTGCGGACAAGCCTGCCATGTACGGAGAAGCCATCGAGGCTGGGGCAGAAGGCGAATCTCCGATCGACCTTGACCAAAAAGGGGTAGCACTGCAGTCCTGATTTCGTGACAGCAGCCTCGCTCTGTCGATTGTTGTCTGGCGTTTCACGTTTCTGCTTCTCTCGCAGCCCTACTTGTATTTTTTGTATTTTTTTTTGTATTTTTTTATCAGCTGGCAAGCAGTCGTTCTCGACTCCTTGTGAGCTTCCATAGCGTAGGCGTCTTGAGGGGGGATTCCATGTAGCCTAGACGCCAGAAAGTCTTATTTGGGCTGCGTGAAACTCACAGTTAGTTATTACTTCTTTCTATTGTTCCCTGAAGTCTATTAAGTGTTATGGTAGTCCTTGAAAGCAATGCACTTTCGCCTTTATGCCCCTTTCCTGCTTGGAAAAAAGTGTGGTTAAGGAAGAGAAGCAGGTAAAAAGCGAAGGACGGGAAGAAAAAAAAAAGGCCGGCAGAAACCCTTTTTTTTTTGGCGGTCAGCCACGAAATGACGCGAAAAAACTCTTTCACCGCCATGGCGCACGGGCCACGGCCAGCATCTATATAATGTGAGCGTGCCTCCCCTCGGTTTCTAACCTTTCTTTCTTCTTTTTTTTCTTCATGTCGACAATACTTCATAGAATCATTTCTATAGTTTTTGTCCTCTTCTTGGTTTCCTAAAAGAGCCACAGATCCCACCCGGGTTGATGACTTTTATATCCTCGACTGCCCATTCTATGCGAAACACAGCAGTTGGCTTTCTTTTTTACTCTCGCACTGCCTGCAAAGGTGGCGGTCCAGGACGTGCCCGCAAGGGAATGACCAGGACTGTATTCAGAGAGTGGTGATGAGCTGTGCCCTGGATTTGAGGTCTTGTCTCCTTTGTGAGCGCTCTGCCAGGGCGGGTGTCGATGGACGTCTGACCGGCCTTCATTTTTTTTCTTTCATTGTTGTCTTGGAGCTGGTCTCTGGACGCGAAGAAGAAAATTCTGGCGTAAAAGCTGTACGAGATTGAGTTAAGTGGCACACGTGAAAACTGCCCCAAGTTGTGAGTAGGAGCAGCCCTTTGCTGGTTGGTGTGTGTCGCTATTCACGCTGTATTCATTTCATGACTCGTATCTTTCGCCGCCCATGCGGTGTGGGAAACCCCAGACAGCGCAGTGCATTCACTGCAATTCCTAGTATTCGTGGTGGGGAAGAATTTTCACACACGCACAAACGCACGGGCCCACGCGCTGATTTGGCCGCCCTATTTAAAGGCCGTCGCGCCCGCCTTCTCCTGGATTCTGGCTCCCTTTTTTTCTTCTTTCCTCCCCATCCTAGTGCAAGGGCAGTACGCATTCAGTGAGGATTCGTCCGAGAGTGTGTTTTTGCTGGTTGAAAACTATACCTTGACCACTCCTATTGGGCCTCTGGCCCGGTAGGGAATTTTTGGCAAAAACCACTCCTCATTTTTCTTTTCGCTGTTCTCGTTCCTTGATGGAGCGAAACGAAGAAGAGATCGACGGCTCCCGTGTCCCCATGACAGCCTAACTGCTTGATGCTTGCATATTGCACAGCAGGACGTACTCGTGGGGATAGGCGGCGACCCACGAGCAGTCCCTGACAGCCGTCGCGTCGGTGCCAGTAAACGCAGCCCAATGTGCACTGCGCGTTTGACGCGAAGGGGATCGCGGCGCCAGGGACGCATGCTTTGCTGCCGTTATCAACCAGCTTTCTGTTTGTCCTGGTCCGGACCGCTCAGTGTTCCCGGCAGCAGCTGCTGAACGAAGCGTCTCCGCGATAACCATCCTCCTATTTACTCTTCGTGAAAAGCGCGTTGCATACCGCTTGGCCTTTCTTCTCCGTCGTTCTGCGTGAACGGAAGATATCCTTCCTGCATATCCCTTTCTTTCAAGGCGACCACGGACCCTTTTTCATCTGCCCAAAGGAGGCAGGCAAATCGAAAGATTACACGGTCGCAACGAAATGAGAGCGTACTTTGTTGTAGAGAGAAAGCATGGGGATGCTAGCGCTCTCGCGTGAATCTTACGACGTGAAAAGGTACCCAGTCAGAGAGAGGCTCTCCCATACGGTGAAACTTTTCGTAGCACTGGTGATTGCTGCTATTGGTTGTACCTCGTACAGTGTGGATACAGTGTGGTGGCTGGCGCGGCCCGAGACATTGTCTTCGTGTGCTGAAAAAACCGCCCTGTTCTTTCGCCGCGGCTGGTAGCAAAACTTATTCATCAGCGACTTTACCGACCACCCTCGTGAACTCTTCCCTTTTCCTCCTCCCGTTTCATCCCACGACCCGATCCTTCGACAACTCCATCGCGACGCGCGTCCGCCAACGCCGCCGGGACTCGCCGTTTTGTGTCGACTTTCTTGTTGCTTCCACGGCAAGTGATCCGACGACCCGACAGCGCCATTTCCGTCGGCTCCCGACCCCTCGTCATCTTGCCGAACGCAGTCCTTGCCTGACGTAACGAGCCGGCGCGCCAGGATACAAGGCGGCAAGGGATCAGCGGCAAGCGATACACAGCAAAGCAACGGTCGATTTTCTCGCTCTTCTTTCCGTCAAACGATAACGACGCCGGACCACTCCCTCAATACGCGAGACAGTCGATTTCGCTCGTCTTGCGCTTGACACGCCCCTTTTTCTCATCCAGACACGACAGAGGCTCTGTTGCGCCTCCCGATCTTTCCTTCTGGCGCAGTTGCTGTCGGCCGCCGTCCGTTTTTCGGGCGTCGCGAGCGTGCGATCGCTTCCCGCCTCACCCTGAGCGACTGGGTTTTCGCCTCCCTTGCCTGACTTTCTTCCTCTTTCCATCAGCATCCTTTGTTGTCTTTCTTTGTCTCTTCTGCATTTCGCGGTCTCCTCGTTGGTCGGTGAGAGAGAAAAAACGGCAACTGTGCTGCCGCATCGTCGGAGCGAAAAGTCGTATCGCTCTCCGTCTTCCTGTACGCCAACCTCACAGCAGTTGATCGGCATTGCCTGCAGCCGGCATCATCGACTCTCCTTCAGCGCTCCTCCTTCTTTCTTCTTTCTCTCCGCCTTTCCGAGATCAACCATGTCCTTCCATCCTCAGACTCCACAGAGTCCTTCCTTCTCTCCAAACACGTCCGATCCGCTGTCCGGGCCGTCGACTGTCGCCTCGATGGGGACTGCGACGAACAGCATCAACACGAACTTGCACAGTGGCTCGTTTTCCTCGGCCGCAACGGCGTCGACATTGCCTACACCTGCACACAGCGTGAACGGGTCTGGTTTGGGCCTGTCGGACGCTGCGCACGGCATGGGCGTGGCCGGGGACTCGCCACACAAGAGGAAGCGGCTGCTTGATGACCTGGGCAGTCAAGATGCCAAAAAGGTCCACATGGAGGGCCAACAGAAGCTGGACTTTGACGCCTTGCATCAGGATGTGGGCGAAAAGTATCTCATTTGCCGAACTCGTAAGACCACTCTCCTTTCCCTCTCCCCCTTCCTTTATCATGCCACCATTCATGTTTTCCCCTGTCCTGTCTTGCTCTATGCTCGCTTCCCTGTCCCTCTTCTCTTGTTTTGTCCCCCTTGGAACACGCCCGGTTGATCTTCAAACGATTTTCAATGGTCTGTGTTAACGCTGGGCTCTTGCTTTTTCTTCGCTTTAGCGCATACGCCAGCATATCCTCCTCTCTCAGAGGACTTGTTTTCGCTATTCGACTTGACAGGAATTGCGGCAGAAGTGGCGCGCACACTACCGAACGGCGAGAAGAATGCGATGCGGAAGACATACAAGGGGTACATGAAGAGACTAGGGGTGTCTGGCCACTTCGAGCCTGAGAAGCGAGAGGATGGGGACGAGAGCGGGTTCATGCGCCTACTTGACGAGGCAGAGGACTCGTGGCAAGCACGGCAGGTCAAGACCAAGGACATTCGTGACGGGCTCGCAGAGGATGTCGAGAGGGATTTGCGGCTGGCCATGACGATGAACAAGGGCCCCGTTCCCAAAGCTGTTTTTGATGGAGCGGTCTTAGGCGACCTAGTCCCGGAGAGACTGTCTTCGCATGGCGCTTGGTCGTCGTCCGTTCGCGGCACGGCGCCTAACACACCAATCCACCCGGCCATCGGAGCTGCTGCGCGACCCGGCAAGCTACCCGGGGCAGCAGCGCAGGGGCCAGCAGGCTCGTATTCCGGTGCGCCGATGATGGCGAACGCTGGCGCTGGCGACTCGCTACGGCCGAGGCGCGCCAACAAGAAGAGAAGCTATGGCGACAACAGCTTTGAGGGATACGGTGAAGGGTTCCCCGACGACGACGGGGGGTACTCCACGGGCGAGGGGGACGGCCCCAGCCACAAGCGAAGAAAAAAGGTACCTCCTAACCCGCGACGTTCCGTCCGCTTTTCACAGCCTCCTCTGGTTTTTTCTTCTCTTTTTTTTGCTTGCCCTGGTTAGCCGTGCCTACCGAGACGCTCTGCTAACTCTGTTGCCTCTCAAAAGACCGCAACGCCCACGTCCCAGTACGCCACCGCTCCGGTACGACAACAAAGTTATGGGCCGGGAATGGTCGGCGCATAGTAGGATGCTCCAGTCCTGTGTGGACGACAGGCATTATCAACAGCCGCCAGTGGTGCTCTGCGAACAGGGGATGGTCTTTTCCATGCTCAGTGGCTCTGTTGTCGGATTCATAGGGACTGTCGCATAGCGATTGTTGCGTGCTGTCTGCTGTCCGTTGATTGCTTTTGCTGTTCATCTCTCTCTCTCTCTCTTTCCGGTTTTTTGGGGTCGTTTAGCAAGGCGTTGGGGTTTCTTCATTCCTTTCTTCATTTTTTATTTTTCCCTTTCTGCAGATGTTGTCTCATCACAGTCAGGGACTGGCGGCCTCTTACTCGTACTGCAGATCTATACGCGTCATATGAAACAGACGGCTATGGAGAGGGGGACATTTGGGCTTTATCCCTTCCTTATATCAGACTAAAAAACACAGGATTGGGGGTGACAATTTTCTTGTTTGCTTGTTGGCAGCTGAAAACTTGTATGTTTCTCCGATGCTTTCTCTACTTCTTTCCAGTTTTTTTTCTCTTTATTTCTTTTTCTTCTTTTTATTTCTATTTTCTATTTTCTACTTTTCCTGTCTGGCCGAAACGGGGCCCGTCGACGGAGACGAGGCCGAGGAAAACCAAGGAGGCGAACTGTGGAACAGAAAAAGAAAAAAAATCAATATATTGTGCATCTGCGAAATGAGGTCCGGCTGTCTCGGCGCCAGCCTCAACCACAAAGTCTGGTCAAGGGCCCAAGGCTGGACTAATACCCTTGCTCGTAGGATTCGTCGACATCCTTGCTGTTGTCCTGAACGAGCCATGTGAGCTAAAGGATCTTACGAAGTAGAAGGACAATACGAGCCACACCGAGCGGTTGCAGGCCGACCACTAACAAAAAAGGGTGGTGTGCTCCGTTGCTTCTTGGCCGTGTTCGGAGTAGCACGGCAGCGAGACAGGAGAGCACCGGGATGGCAGGGCAGCCACACCACCACGCCCGGGCAAAGGGCTCCGGTCGTGGGGCGGATACGAGCACGTCTCTACAGGCGACCAATTGTGCATAGGATGCCATACGAGTTTCGAAAACAGAGCATGCGAGTCTTTGTTCTGCCGCGGCGGCGCATCGTTGCGCCGTGCCATGGTCGGCTACTCGTCCCTGTCCTGCCCTGTCCTGCCTGATCCACAACGATGTAGCGGCCATGCCAAAATTCCACTTTGTGTCTCGTACCCACGCGCCGAAAAGGGCCAAACGCCGCCGCGGATCACCGCCCTCTCCCAGCTGAACGAGACGAATCCCGCGCCTGGCTTCGCCTTTTATCTACTCGTAGCCGGGCTAGACGGGCCCTGCAGCACAGCGCGTCTGGCTCGATTCGGATGTGGATCTGGTTGTGCGAGGTGTGTAACGCGGCAGATGCTCGTATGCATATCGTACGCCGGGCTCCAATCTCCCATGGCCGGCGGTCGCCCAGGTTGCCTGTTTGAGACACTCGCTCCACGCCTGGCCTAGCAGTGGCCGAGGAGGCCCAATGGATTGGTCGTAGGCGGGCGCAGACCGTGTATAGATAGAGACGGTAGGGCAGCCCTCCCACCCTCGCAGCCAAAGGCTCCCCTCGCCCGCACTTTCGTCCGCACCCTTCTGTTCTTTCCATGACGCCCCGTTCTGATCCTGTTGCGGCCGCCCTCCCCCTTCTTCCCGCTCGATCTCCTCCACGATGGGCTTGATGAACGCGGCCGCCCTGCAGCCGCGCGTGCTGCGCATTGTCGCCCTGCTGGTTGTTGTCGCTTCGACCGTGGCTCTGTTCCAGTCCTACCTCTTGCAGGAACTGCCCACAAAGCTGACGCCAGCGATAAAGCACCATGCTTCGTCGTCGCCGTCCTCCGCCTCGTCTGTCGCCACAACATGGCCGCTGACGGAGGATGAGCCGTTTGAAAATGCTCACGAACTCCCGGCCGACTTTTTCGCCGCCTCCGACTACCAGAAGACGTGTGCCAACCACTTCGGCGTCCAGTACCTCGAGAACATTGCCCGGCGCGGCGCGTCGTTCTGCGAGCCTGGCGCGCCGTCGTCGCTCGTTTGCTTCCACGCCAAGAACTTGCGCGCGGCCGGACCCTTCGAGACCGACCCCGTGTGCGTGGCGCGGGGCGCAGCGGTGTCCCCCCGCCAGGACGAGCACGACGGCGGCGCCATCTCCGTGCGCATGCAGTGTGCGCTGCGCAACTTCACCGCCGAGCGCCTGCAGAGCGACGAGGCTGCGCTCCGCCTAGACGGCATCAAGAACATCGAGCAGATGAGCACGTACTACTTCAACACGGGCGCCGGCCCCGAGCTCCGCAGGTGGCATTTCTCGGACCCCGCCGCCGCCGCACCGCCGCCGGGCGCGCCGCCGCTGGCGTGCACCGAGGACCAGAGCGACGGGAAGTGGTACATGCTGGTGCCGCGCGAGGGCAACAACAATGTCTGGCACAAGCTCATGGAGGTGTGGCAGGCGACGCTGTCGCTGAACGCGCTGTGGCTGGCGCGGCACCCCGAGACGGGGGCGCCGCTGATGACCCAGGCCGACCGCGACGGCATGCAGATCGTGCTGGGCGACGAGCGCGAGGAGTACATGGACCCGTTGTGGGCGACGATCACGGGCCGGCCGCCGCTGCGCCGCCGCGACATGCCCGCGTGCCCGGGCCGCGTGGTGCTGCCGATGGCGGGCTCGAGCAGCCCGTTCTGGCCCTTTTTGCTGGAGAGCCACGACCACGAGCCGTGCCGGACGCGCACGCTGATGGACAAGCTCGTGGCGCAGACGCTGGCCGGCCTGGGCATCGACACGCCGCGCGCCGAGACGGACGTGCACTTCGACCCGGTCGTCACCATCATCAACCGCACGCGGACGCGCGTATTCGAGCACGTGGACGCGCACGTCGCCCTGCTGCGGCAGCGCAACCCCAACGTCACCTTCAACGTCGTCGACTTTGCCACCCTGTCGCTGCCCGACCAGGCGCGCCTGGTGCAGTCGTCCGACGTGCTGGTCGGCCACCACGGCGCCGGCATGGCGCACATGCTGTTCCTGCCGCCGGGCGCCGCCACCGTCGAGATCTTCCCGCCGCCGCACCGCTTCCCCATCATGGGCTTTCGCCACGTCGCCTTCATGCGCGGGCTGGTGCACTTTGTCGGCCACTCGGTGTGGAAGGAGGAGTGGGACGCCGCCGTGCTGGGCGTGCCGCTGCCGGCGGACTGGGACCCGCCCAACAACGATGCCAAATGGCAGAGCCGGCCCAAGAGCTATGTGCTGCAGGACACCTTTGTCGGGCTGGTGGAGGCGGCCATCACCAACCAGCGCTTCAAGTCACCACGCGTGTGGCACTAAGGCGAAAAGACAAGGGCAACAGAAGAGCGAAAACAAGACAGAAGCATGCTCGACGAGACACGAGCAGCGATAAAAGGGTCCATGGCGTTTGGGGAGCGGCTGGTATTTTCACCTCTCTTTTTAATTTTTTTTCCTTCTTTTTCCTTGCTGCGTGCTGCGGAAGATCGTGTTCTTTTTTTCCTTCTTTTTTTCCACCTGGAGTCAGTGTGAAACAACGCAAATAGATCGTCCTTTCTTTAACACCGTCCCCCTGTGTTCTCCAGTATTCCAGCGTCACACAGTATCTTACGCGTACGGAGTACGGAGTACACGCACAGACGACCGCGGTACCGAGATCCCCGTATGCTGTGTGCCACGCGCGTCTAGACGCCCAGACAGTGAGCGTGGGGAGGAACAAGCATCGTGGAGGTGATGATCTTCGCGCAAGCCGTTCCCCTGTCGATTTCGACTTTGGCACCTACGTCTCCATGGTGGTCTGCGATGTCATTCCGGGTCTGTAAGAGGGTACGAGTATGTTTGCTTGTCCGCATGTCCACGCGGACACAGCCCAGCCCAGCCCAGCATGGCATCAGGATGCAGTCGTGGCGCTGGACAACCGCTTCGTGAGGACGAACTTCCTTGACCCTGGAACCCCCTTTTCGTACTCGTACGGAGCAGAACCACCAATTAGGAAGGCGACCGTCGCTGTGTCCAATGGTTTTCTTGTTCGTAGTGGCTTACACGTGACCAACAGCCAATAGAAACGCCGGGCTTGGCCAATATTTCGGCTGGCCCCTGTTCTTGCTGGGGACCTGCCCCTCTCTAGAACCTCCCGTAATATAACAGGCACGGGCTTCTGCAGCTTTGGGGGGAAATTGCGGCCACGTTCTGGAACGAGTGTTATACGACATTCCAGTTGGGTTTGTTTCCCATTTCCCTCGGTTACCCACTCTTTCGTTCTTTTTTTGCGTCTGCTGTTCGTATTTGCATCTGCTGCGTGTTTCGTGATCTTCACGACTTTCTCTCCTTTGGCTTGTCTGATCATCTTTGGGGTTGTTGTTTCTAGACCGTTTTCTTTTTTTTTCTATTTTCATTGGCTTCTTTTCTCGTTCTTTGCTGTTTCTCTTCTATCGGCTTGTTCACCTTTTCCTCTTCGATCTCTTCCTGCTTCCTACGTCGTGATGCTGCAGCTTCAACGGTGAGGAGCTGGAGAGAGACCGCGCCTTCGATACCCCCCGACGACAACGACGACGATACCTGCACCTGTTGCGGCCCAGACATGACACACACGGCGCACACGAATCCCCTCACGACCATGGCCTGCGCGCGCCCTGCTTTTCTCTCCAGCAGATAACTCGCCCTCTGCTCTGCTCTGTTTGCACACCTTCGGCAAGACCGACCACACGCTCTTTGTTTCGACACCTCTTCGAGGACACACACATCTCCCAAACGCGGGAACTTTCATACAAACGCTCTTTTATCTTCTTTTCTCTTCTGATCTGCCCCTTTTCTCTACCCGGGGCGCCGTTCCTTTGCATTCACCATGACAACCGCATCCGACTCTTCCACCTCTTCCTCACCCACCTCCACGTCCTCCCCACACTCCCACGCCCGGCACGACCACCGTGGCCTCTACGAACGCTTCCACCACGGTCATTTCCTGCCGTCCTTGAAGCGGCGTAAGGAGGGCAACGGCGCCGCAATGGGCAGTGCAGGCAAGCAACTGGCAAACGAGGATGCCGACCACGAACTCCTCCGCCGACGAAGCCCGACCACGACCACCAACTCGGCGGCACCACGCGTCACTGAGGTTGTCCAGACTGTCTCGGTTGTGCAGTATATCGATGACACTGGATCTGCCGTTTCCCTGCACACGCTTTACCCGGTGTCCGCCACAGACACACCGGACACGGCATTGCCTTCCACAACCACGTCCCCTGCCTCGAAAGCCTCGACTTCCCTGGTGCCGCCTACGAAAAGCACGACGAACACCAGCGCGAATGCCGCCTCGAGCACTAAACCACTTTCGACCACTTCCACGGCGGCGGGGACCGAGACCAAGACATCCAGCACTCCGGGAAACGAGTCTTCTGTGCAACAGCCGCCGTCTACGACACGTTCCACCCTGCGGCCACCAGCCACGAACGGCACGGCTTCCGTTAGCTCGTCCGTGGGCTCGTCTGGTGCAGTGTCGCCTCTTATAACATCAATTGCCGGCACCGGCGTGCTGCCTGCTGCTTACAATGCGAGCGCAAGTCAGTTGCACCCTTCCTCCTGTTTCTCTTTGCTGTTTCCTGCCCATTGTACTAACCACGCCTCACCAACAGCATTACACCCATTCAGCAACAGCACCCACAACACTCTTTTCGTCAAATCCACCCGAACGTCATCTACACACTTGCACTCGACCACCTTTTCTAGCTCGTTCCTCTCAACCTATTCCTCTTCTGCTACCCTTTCCGAGTCAGCTACAGCCTCGACCGAAGCAACAGCTTCCGGCGCCGGAAATGGCGTGGCAGGTGGTGCGAGCGGAACTCAGGCTGGCGGCACCGTACCCACGGACAATGCTACGGGGTCGACAGGCAACAGCAGCACCAGCACACCTACCAGCGTCCTTGTCGGGGGCGTTGTGGGTGGTGTAGCCGGACTCGCTGTATTGCTTCTCATTGCCATGCTTTTGGTAAAGTGGAAGCGAAAGAGAACCCTTGCAGGTCACAGGTTGTTGGATGCAGGCACAGATTCCTTACCCGCTGGGGGTGGGAATGGTGGTGGTGGTGGTGGTGGTGGGAAGAATGGCACCGGCGGCATGTCGGAGTTGCGCACAGCCTTCCTCTTGCCGTTCGCCGCAGGACCGAAGCGGCTCGCGATTCGTGATGGGGCGGCGGCGGAAGCAGCGGCGGCGGGTGGCGGCGTGAGCCAAGAAGCCGGCGCCGAGCGCGGGTTCTACCGGGTCTCGGGAAAGAAACTACCATCCGTTCTGGCACACGGCGGCGACGGTTACGAGGACCCGCGCGCCAGCCTGAGCAGCGACGGGGCCGTGGTGCACCGCGACTCGCAAGGCTTCTTTGGCGGTGCGGGCGGGCCTTCCACCACGCCCATGTCGCGGTATGCGGTGGGCTCCCCGATGCGGCCTGAGAGCGGCGTGCCTGTCTTCCAGACTGGCCCGGGCCGGGCGGTGGCCCCCATGCCGTTGCCGCTCGCGCGCCAAGGCTCCTACGTGCACGATGGCAGCAACGGCGGCCACACCGTGGACGAGGATGAGGACGATGCGCCACCGTCGACCTGGGCGCCCTCGACGACATCACGACAGTCCGTGCCCGTGTCGCCGCTGTCCCCTCCACCGCCCCTGGGCCATGGTCTGGACCCCATCGGCCGGTCGCATGTATCACAAGACGGTTCGCGCGGGTCGCGCGGGTCTGGGTCGCGGTTCATGGAGGTGATCCATTGAGCCGTGGCATGCCAGGCCACAAACATCAATACTGTCTTTTTTTTCACGATAAAAAGCCCCCTTTTCGATTCTCTACGCTCGTTCACTACCCGTTTCAGCATATATTTTTTTCTTTCTTCTTTTGTCACCAAGCATTGCTGCTTTCCTTTCGTCTTTTCTTCTTTCGATATTATTTTTTTTTGGTTCTTTCATTATATCCTCTTCAGCTTTCCATTCGGGTTGGGTACTGTTGGCGATTGGAAGGGTGTGTCCTTTTTGGGTTTCCCTTCTCTCTACCTCATGTTGTTCCCTCTTCGTTTTCTTGTTTACTCCGGCCGCTGGCCTTTTTCCCTTTTCTTTGCATTTGCCTTGTTTCTTTTTCTTCGGATGATACCGATCTGATTGCCAGCCCGAGCTGTATACTCTTTCCAATATAGAACTGAAAAACACAAATCTGCAAATGCCGTCGGACTCCCCCCCCCCTCTTATTGTGAGACGGTCCTGAAACAGAAGAGCAACGTAACGGTTGAGAATCGACAGATGGTCATGGTCAGACGCTTCCATTTCTGGCGCTCGGACGGAAAGGAGTTGAAAAAGAAACACGAGAAGAACACTCGTATGGTGCGAGGGAATGACAAATTCCCCTGTCTATGCGCATTGTCTCTTGTATCTTCAAGCCGCAACCCCTTCCCCCTTCTAAGTGGCTGAGCCGACGAGACGGGGGCTCTGGAGCCCGTGCATGAGATCTCTCTGGGATCTCCGTCTGCCGTCAGAAGATGCCAAGGCGGCCGGGACAAGGACCAAAAGGCCGGGCTTCACCCGTTGCGATCAACCGGCAGCAACGTCGTCCCCGTTTTGACCATCGTCCTCGCTCGTGTCTTCTCTCCGCGGAGTTGGTGTCTAACGCAACGACGACCGCTTCGTGTGCTTCGTATACCGCTCTCGCCCCATGGCCTGTCTGGTCGCATCTGTAACCGCTCGGTGCTGACGAGTCCTCGTACCCCGTACAGCCCTACCGTAGCATCGAGCATTGCCTCAATGCCAGAGGCCGCCCATCCCGTTGTTTCGTTCCTGGACGATCCTCGTCCGCCGTCTTTTCTCCGTTTTCTACTCGTGTACGGGGTGCTTGCATTGGTAATTTTGTCTTGCTGCCTCGAGTCCCGAACGCGCGGATTTTCGGAAGGTGGTAACCCCGAGAAACGTACGTTCTTTAAGCACCCACAGTAAACGGCCCCTAACTCCGAGACTAACAACCGTTACCGCGCAGCAATGGGGCTGGAACGGAGCCCAACTCCAAAACGGACAGGGGGACTACCGGAGAACAGCGCTAGGTCACGTTTTGATGCGCCTTTGGGGACCTCCTTCTGGCGATCCCTTTCTCGGCCGCGTGTGTCTCTTTTTCTTTTGCCCGCATGTTTTGACAGTTGACAGATTTGTGCCTCCACGGAAGATACTCACACCCCTGGACGGAGACCCTGGGCCATGCCGGCAACACGGTGGTCCTAGAGAGAGCCTTAACTCGACCTTGTTTCCTTCTTCCTCTTTCTCTTCTCTCCCCATCCTTGTATCACGTCCCGTGTCCCATACCTACCCTTTATTCTCTCGAAAAGACCATGGACCGCACTGTCTCCAACGCCGGCCTGTCGCTTCCACCCATCTCTGGGCCACCAATGGCCAACCGCACGCCGCCGCAGCTCTTCGGCAACACTTACGAGCGCCTGCCGCCTATCCACAGGCCCGCCGACATGGCCGCAGCCCACATGTTCGGTGGTGGCGACCCGCACTACGCCTACGCGGACGAGACCAGCGAGGCCAAGCGGCGGAGGATTGCACGCGTGAGTGGTCAAGGACACGGTCGGGCGCGCGAGTAGAACAAGCGAGACTGATGGGACCGGGCCAGGCCTGCGACATGTGCCGCAAGAAAAAGATCAAGTGCGACGGCCGGATGCCATCGTGCACGCACTGCACCAACTACAAGACCCGATGCGTCTTCACGCAGGTGGAGAAGAAGCGCACTCCGCCGAAGGGGTTTGTTGACCTTTTCCTTGAAGCGTAAGAAAGACGAAACAAACTGACCGCCAGCGCCAAATACATCGAGGGCCTCGAGAACCGCCTTGCCCGCATGGAGAGCCTGCTGCGCCTATCTGGGCTCCTGGGCGACGAGGACGGCGATACCGACCTCGGCACCCTCGAGAAGAAGCTAGCCGAGAAGCAGCGGGAGCGCGAGACACGCCTGACCTCCCAGACGGTGTCCAGTCCGGCCTCGCCATCGCAGCAAACCGCCGCAACCTCAGCCAACGAGTCCACGTCTACGCCGCGCAGCTCCGTTCAGTCACCAGAGCCAGGCATCGACGGCGGTCATGTCGTAGACGGCCATGCGCCAGGTGGTCCTGCGAGTCAGCCGACCAGCAGTGGTAGCCACGACAAGAAGACGACGCAGCCAGCCGCAGTGCACGCCGACAAAAAAGACGGAAAGAACGCAAAGGACGGCAAGGACGGCAAGGACGGCAAGGAGGAGGAGGCTGAGGCGCTGTCCGAGATGATGTGCTCGCTGGTGACAAACAACTATGGCGAGACACGTTACATTGGCTCCTCCTCTGGCTTCTCCATCTTCTCGCCCAAGGGCATGCAGTGGGTCAACGAAAAGACGGGCGACAACTCCTTCCAGCGGATGATCTCGAGCGTGTCCCTGGACGACAACAAGTGGACCAACTGGAAGCCCGAGATCTTTGCCGATCTCTTCAGTCGCCCCATCTTCCGCCCCCTGCCGCCCAAGCAAGAGGCTCTCTCGCTGCTGATGGACTTTTTCGAGAACTTCAACTGCATGTTTCCGCTCTTCCACCAGCCCACCTTCATGCACCTCGTCGAGCGCCAGTACTCCAAAGACCCGTACCAGGGCTCCGGCTGGTGGGCCAGTCTCAACGTCGCCTTGTCCATCGCCCACCGCCTGCGCGTCATGAGCAATCTGGTGCCGCAAGAGGACGACGAAAAGGCCTGGGCGTATCTCAAAAACGCCATGGCCGTGTTCTCCGAGCTGACCATGCGCAACACGGACCTGCTGAGCGTCCAGGCCCTTCTGGGCATGGCCCTGTTCATGCAGGGCACGCCGAACCCGCAGCCGACCTTTCTGCTGGTTGCGGCCGCCATCCGCCTATCGCACAGCATCGGCCTGCACAAGAAGGGAACCGGCTTCAACCTGAACCCGATCGAGATCGAGCAGCGCAAGCGCGTGTTCTGGATTGCCTACATGCTGGACAAGGACCTTTGTTTGCGGTGTGGGCGGCCACCGGCACAGGACGACGACGACATGAATGTGGAGCTACCGGACGCGGACCCGGCCGACAACATTGGCAACATTCCGCTGGCCGATGGCAAGGGCAAGATGAACCTGTTCCGGGTCATGTGCGAGTTTGCCACGATTGAGAGCCGGGTGTACAAGCGCCTGTATGCAACGAAGGCGACCAAGCAGACGGTGGGCGAGCTGCTGCAGACGATCGGCGAGCTGGACCAGGAGCTCGAGGCATGGAAGGACAGCATGCCGATCGACTTCCGCCCCGAGCACGAGATCAAGGCCTCGCACACGCCGCTGATCCTGCACGTGGTCATGCTGCACTTCACCTACTACAACTGTCTGACCACGATCCACCGCATGTGCGTGCACCACGGCTACTGGACCAGTCGCCTGTCCAACTACGCCATCCAGGGTCTCAACGCCAAGCCGCTGAACCCGCGCGTCTACTCGTCTGCGGCGCTGTGCGTGTCGTCGGCGCGTGCCTCCATCTCGCTGCTCAAGTATATCCCCCAGGGCGACTTCTCGTGCGTGTGGTTGATTTTATACTTTCCCGTCTCGGCCCTGGTCACGCTGTTCGGCAACACACTGCAGAACCCGCTTGATCCGCGGGCCCGCTCTGACACGCGCCTGATGAACCTGGTTGTTACCTTTTTGTCGATGCTGGGTCAAGAGGCCGAGAGCGGTGGCGTGCACCGCATGCTGGGCGTGTGCAGTGAGTTTGAGCGGATTGCCAAGGTCGTCATTGACAAGGCCGAGAAGGAGCATGCCAGCCGGCGGAAGCGGAAGAACCTGGACGCGCACGAGCCGCGGCCGGCCCATGCGGCGGCGGGGTCTTCGCCCTCCTCTCCGCAGCCCACGTCGCGGTCACAGTCTCTTTCGATGCAGACGCAAACGCAGCCGACGCCGCGGCCGACGTCATCGGCAGACGAAGACAGTACCGCGGCAGCGTCGTATCAGAACACGCCTACGGCGACACCGGCCGAGGCGGCGGCGGCGGCCCACACCGCGGCCGAGATTGTCAATGGGCACAACAGCAGGGCGACGGGCCAGAAGCAGCATCATCAGCGGAGAAGCGGTGGCCACCATGCGGTGACCAGCTTGCATAACAAGAGCGGTTCAGCCCTTCCCCTGAGTGGGAGCAATAGCAGGACATCCTCCCCCGGCGTGCTGCCTGGTGGCTGGGGAGCCGTCGCCGCCACGCCGAACTATACGACGGCCGGCGCAGCGGCTGTGGCGGCAACGGCACAGGCACCGCCGCCGCTGCTACAGGCACCCCTGCAAGACTACCCAGACCTGGCCTTTACGTCGTTTGCGGACCTCACGGGCTTTGGCTCCATCCCGTCGGAGATGCCGTCACAACTGCCGCCGTCGATGCCCTTGCATCCGCCGTCTGTTGATGCGGGCGGACACGGCAAAGAGGGAGGCGGAGACGGGCTAGGCGATGGTCTACATCTGTCCGGGCCGATGGCGGCAGCGGCGGCCCCGACGACAGAAGCAGCGCAAATGCCGTTGGCAGCGCTGGGGACTGATGGCGATTTTATGGGAGGGTTTCAGCCGTTCCTGCCACAGGACCTGTTCAGCTTGCCGATGACGCTGGACTGGGACTGGGCGGAGATGAGCGGCGGGGCGTACCCGACGGTGGAAAACGGCAATTTTGATCAGTTCTAGAGAGCGTACTGTGTTTTGGATAGCTATTGGGGAAGGGGGGGATCTTTGACCATCTCTGCTCGGCGGCGTTTTTGGCTTCTTGTCTGTCCTAGGACAGGTTATTATGTACCTTACAGTGTATTTGGGGGTTGGTTTTTTGTTTCGCTTATTACCCCAAGACGGCCATGCTTTCATGATATATGCAACTTTTCGATTGTTTGGTTGGAGGACGCATGGAGTACAATTAGACTGGTGACTTACGATATATGGTCGGCCTTGGCCGGCGCTGCAGTGGGTATGGTGCCCTCTACTGCTTCCTCCTAGGGCACAAAGACCCACATAGATCTGCCCTATATACGGAGTAATCTACTAATGCAGCTCTAAACTCTATTTTCCTCCCTGGACATCTTCCTTGCTTAGCACACAGCTCTGGATTTTCTGCCCTTGCATCTCTGTCATACTTCTTTTTCTCTTTGCTCTTCCGCTCTACTTTCTTTGCGTGTGCCTATTCTCCTTTTGTTCCTGTCTTCATTCTTGTCTTTCCACCTTGCGTTCTATCGATCCCAGAACGATATTTAGACCACACGACAACATGCCTAGTCCGACCAAACGCAAGCGGGAGACCGCGGCCTCAACACTACCAGTTCTTCCGTCCGGGCTACAACAAGTGACAAACGATGATCCGGACTCTCCATGGCTCCCAAACACTGGCCGTTTCATTGCACGTATGTTTTTTATCGTTATTGGGAGGGAACAAAGTTTTGTGATCTTATTCTCCACATCGAGGTCCTTTGTTTGTTTCCTTCGTCCTTTGCTAACAACGCGGTGTAGGAGTATCCAGCACAGCATGGGGTCCTCATCATATGGCGGCTGCGCGGGCGGTCCTTGAGACCAAAGTCACGGACGACAACAGGCAATTACTCCGCACATATCACCCAGGGCTTTCGTGCGCTTCCCAGGTTTTCTTGTTACAAAACAACCACCATCGGTTTTGGTGTGTCTCCATGCTTGAAAACCAGTGCCTACACCTTACCGCTGGTGGCTTGCCCATCCACATACGACCCAGTGAACAAGCACCGTCACTTTCTTTCATCACGGTCAAGAGTCATATTCTGTTCCGCGCGAACGTGAACTGTCGTCGACTCCTCGAGCCCTATTACATTTGCCGAATCCAGGAGCTCCATCCTAGGGCGTTCGGTTGCCAGGTGTTGTTTTCTGGTGTTCTGGTCATTTTGTACCATTGCAAAGCCGACATCGATGCCGACTGTCACCGCAGGTTGAATCACCCTGCAATGTTGGTTTACGGAATGACCGCGATTATGCAAGTCGCGCAAATCGAGCCCACCGTCCAGGCTAATGGATATGGCGGAGTGTGTGCACTGGGCATGAAGTTGACGCTACCAACAAACGAATCGGTCTGGACCATCGCCACGCATGGGTTTGTGCATCCCGGGCTGGGCAAGAACTTGCTTTTGAGAAGTGCCTCCGCCGTGTCCTGCTCATTGTGGAAAGCGGCCCGAAAACTGCGTTCTGGCAATGCCTTCCCGAAGCTCCCACTTGTTTTGTCCGAAACGTCAGCCGCCGACGGGTTCAATTTGCCCATCGGCAAGCCGGTACATCTGCTGAATCAGAAGACGCCCATAGGTCACATTACCCATGTCTACGACAGTCCAAGTCTTCTCCTCGAGTACCCGGCTGGGTACATGCACGATCTGTCCCTCATTTCTGGTCCCGACTTGCCAGAGATGACACAACCGCCGGGCCTGCCCAAGATTGTTGGCTGGGCCAACATCGAGGAGGTCTTGGATGGTGCGCCCGTATTCGTTGCCTCTTATCTGGCGAACATGACGGGCACAGCAGAAAAAGGATTGGGCCTGTCCAGGGGCACAGTGTTTGACGCAAAACAGGTCCTCGTATCCGGTTACCAACTGACGTGGGACACCGACCGCGGCCGGCCCAACGTGTCGTTGCTTTGGCGTGTGGACGGTTCAGACGAGCTTTCCCATATACCCGGCGTGGAATACTCGACTCGAGGCGATTTTGGATCTGTGCTGTGTGTAGGGCACCCAGGCGCAGAAACAACAAAGGCCGTCGTTTTCCAGAATTTTACCATGCGTATCAGGATGGGTTTCGACTCCCCCCCGCCAAATACGCCCGATCAACACAAAGACGTGTGGATTAGTGGCGGCTTCGTGCTTCCAGAAAGCATCTACAAGTCGCAGATTGAGTGTGGCGAGAGCACCACACCGCACAAAGAACACCCAATTGGCTTACGGACCACGGGGCCCGCAGTCTAGCGTTTTGGGACAGGGACCTGTTAGGCCACCGGTGGACATATGCTGATTGGAGACAAATGGGAGACGCTTTGTATCTACAATGCTATCATACCTCTCTTCCGTTTCTGTTCACGATATTGCTTGCTACGATTTGTTTTCCTTTCAAATGTGTGGCCCGGAAGGGAAGATACAGCGTAAGACATGCAGCTGCCTGAAGCGGTAAGACATGCACTGCTAAAAGCTACCCACCAAAATAGAGGGGTCCAGCTAAGCACGCAACCGCGCCTCGAAATAAGTACCACGGTAAAATACGACCCTCGCTATCTGGTCCTTGCCCGCCTGTTCCCGACAGGTTTTCGCTTGGCATTGAACAACCAGGCAATCTTGAAGCATGGCCAACGGCGAGATTGAAGAGCCACGAGGCGCCGTCGTCGACAACGAAACCACGCCGCTGCTGGGCAACGGAAGCACGAGCAACGGCAACGGCAACGGCATCGGCATCGGCAGCAATGGGCGGAAGCCAACAAACGGCCGTCCCGCGGACAGCCCCGACGATGCGGAGGACCGCGTGGCCGCGGCTGTGGGGGCCGCAGCCGAGACGACGTCGCGGGCGCGCCTGGCGCTGATCCTGGGGACGGCGTACGTGGGCGTGTTCATGGGGGCGGCGGACGCGAGCGTCATGGCGACGCTGGCGGCGTCGATTGCGAGCGAATTCCAGTCGCTGCGGCTGATGTCGTGGCTGGCGGCGGCCTACATGGTGGCGAGCGCGGCGTGCCAGCCGGTGTCGGGCCGCGTGACGGACGTGATTGGGCGCGGGCCCGGGCTGGTGGTGAGCAACGTGCTGTTCGCGGCCGGCAACCTGCAGTGCGCGCTGGCGCGCGACGCGTCGGGCATGCTGATCGGCCGCGCGGTGGCGGGGCTGGGCGGCGGCGGCCTGATGTCGATCTCGACCTTTCTCGCGTCCGACCTGGTGCCGCTGCGCCATCGCGGCGTCATCCAGGGCGTCGGCAACATTGCGTACAGCGCCGGCTCGATGCTGGGCGGCGTGCTGGGCGGCCTGACGGACGGCGTGTGGACGGGCGGCGACGGGCCCGCCAGCCTGTTCAGCGGCTGGCGGCTGGCCTTCTGGGTGCAGGTGCCCGTGGCCGGCGTGTCGGCCGTGCTGGTGTATTTTCTCGTGCGGGTGCCGCCGCACCCGGCCGCCGACGACGCCGACGCGATCGGCAGCCGCCCCTCGGCCTGGGCGCAGCTGCGCCGCATCGACTTCCCGGGCGCCGGCTTCCTGGTGGCCTTTCTCGCGCTGTTCCTGCTGGGGCTGAACGCGGGCGGCACGCTGGTGCCGTGGACGCACCCGCTGGTGCTGCTGGCGGCGCCGCTGGCGCCGGCGTCGCTGGGCGCGTTCGTGTGGTGGGAGGCGCGGCACGCGGTGCATCCGATCATCCCCGTGCACCTGGTGGCGCAGCGCACGGTGCTGGCGGCGTGCGTGACGAACATGGTGTGCATGGCGGCCATGATGACGTCCATCTACTACGTGCCGCTGTACCTGCAGGTGTGCGGCGTGTCGGCGGCGGGCGCGGGCCTGCGCCTGCTGTGCTCGCCGCTGGGCGTGGGCATCAGCTCCGTCGGCAGCGGCCTGGTGATGAAGCGCACCGGCCGCTACCTGCGCCTGGGCGTGGCGGCGCTGGTCGTGTTCGTGGCGGCCTCGGTCGTGGCCGTGGCCGGGCTCTCGGCGGTGCCGCCGTCTGGCTGGCTGGGCTTTGCGGCGCCGTTTGTGCACTTTTTCCTGCTCGGCGGCGGCTGCGGCGCCATGCTGACCATCACGCTGCTGGCGTGTCTGGCGTCGGTCGCCCACGCGCACCAGGCGGTCGTGACGTCGGCCACGTACGCGTTCCGCACCGTGGGCGGCACGGCCGGCCTCTCGCTGGCCAGCGTCGTCTTCCAGAACACGCTGCGCGCGCAGCTGTGGGCGCGCTTTGGCCACCTGCCCGGCGCCAAGGAGGAGATTGCGCGGATCCGCGACGACCTGGCCGCGCTGCAGCACCTGCCGCCCGGCTGGGCCACGGGCGTGCACGCCAGTCTGTCGACGGCGTTCCGCGGCGTGTGGCTGCTGACGCTGGGCCTGTCCGTGGTCGGGCTGCTGTCGATATCCCTGATGAAGCAACACACGCTGCACACGACGCTGACTCGATCCTGATCGATCTGTTCAATATATACAGATTTGTATTGTTTTCTTTTTGTTTTACATTTTTTTTTTTGGTTTACATTTTGCTGTTTTCTGGTTGGTTTCCCACCCAGCGGGAAACCCCTTCCACCCCTTCGCCTTCCCCTATCGCTCAAGCACACTCGCACTGGGAGAAATCGGAGATGGCCGCCGACGGGCAGGTGACCTCCTCAAAGTCGACGACGACGTTGTCGCCAAAGACCTCGTTCTGGGCCATGATGTCGAAGTGGTAGCTGTACCCATAGTCGTTGGTGTCGCTGGGAATGGGGGTTAGACAAGGCGAATGGAAAAAAGACATAGATAGACAAGACACAAATAGACGGGAGAAAGCACATACCCAACAGCCGGGCACCACTGCTCGTTGCCGTTGTACGGGCACAGGTTGCTGACCATGACGATGATGGACTGGCCATCGACGCCGCCGGCGCCGCAGGTCGAGCACGCCGAGTCGCCGGTGGACGTGAGCTTGTAGCACTTTCCGCAGCCGGAGCCGCACCAGGTGCTGCCGGTGGGGTCGAAGAAGGCCTCGGAGCCGGCCGCCGTGTAGACGCCGGTGGCGATGCCGAGTTGCCTGGCGGTTAGACGGGGTGACAAAGCAGAGGGGGAGGGGGGGGAGGGGTAAGACATACCAGGAGAAGAGGCCGCTGTCGGTGCCGCAGCCGCACGCACCCTTGGTGCCGTCGTAGTAGCGCTGGAGGAGGGTCAGTTTCGGCGTTCTGCTCGGCACGGACGCAGAGTAGGACAACATACCGTGGTGGTGGCCTTGCCGCTCAGACCAGACTTGACCGCGGCCGCCGTGGAGGTCGCCGCCTTGGTGGAGGACGTCGTCTTGGAGGTGGTCTTGGTGGAGGTGGTCGGGGTGGTCGTGGCGGACGTGGTGGGCGTCGTCTTGACGGTGGTGGTCGGGGTGGTCTTGACGCTGGTGGTGGTGGTGGGCGTGGCCTTGGTGGACGTGGCCTTGACGGACGTCGTGGGAGTGGCCTTGACGGACGTCGTGGGCGTCGTCTTGACGGTGGTGGCGGCCTTGGTGCTGGTGGCCACGGTGGTGGCCACGGTGGTCGGCACCACAGGGGCGACGACGGCCGGCGGGGAGCTGGCCGGGCCCGGGTGGCCGTGGCTGTGGCCGTGGCCGTGGCCGAGCTTGTTGTGGGCACCAGCCAGGAGGGACGGGCTGGGCACGGCGGCGTCGGGCAGTTGAGGCTGGGCGGCCGGGGGGACGGCGCAGGCGGTGGCGGCGGACAGGCTGCCGCCGAGGAGAGCGAGGATCGAGAGCTTCATGTTGAAGGTTGGAGAAGGTGGAAAAAAAATGAATGAAGAGAAGGAGCAAGAATGGAAGAGAAGGTTGTTGGAAAGAACGAAGAGAAAAGATAAAAGAATGTTTCTGAAAAAAAAAAAGAAGAAAGAAGCGAAGACCAGGACCGAGGCTGGAGCAGACAAAGCGGGATGCAAAAAGAAGGAGCGACTGGCTTGAGGCTTGCAGAGGTGGTGAGGAAAGAGAAGAGAGCAGGACGAGAAGAGGCAGCGAGGCAGGCTCTTTATACTTGCAGAGACGCAGAGGGCGTTCGTCGCCTTCCCTCCCCCGCAGGGGGCCCCTTCATTGAGCGGATCGCAGGTGTTCGTTTCGATGCCATCCGCGGTGGAGGCCCGGGGGCAGGCCTGGACCCGCGACCCCTGTCGCCCATCGCGGCGTTCATCTCTCGTGCGGCGCTCTCGGCTCGCCTACCCTGGGCGCCGGGACGCTGGCCGTCGTTGCGGGATTAAGGGCGCTGTGTTCCTGCGGGCGGTTGAAACAGCCATCGACGGGGGGCTGCCGGTGCCGTCCGCTGTCGTCCGACGTACGCCCTGCGGATGCGGGCTCGTTTTCCCACCAAGGAAGACGGCGAGGGCGAGACGGCCTCGGCCAGCGGCCTGCTCGGTGTGACACGGAGACGGGCGAGTTTCTCCGTGAGGAAGGGGTGTTGTTGTGGTTTGATTTTGGCTTCGATTGTGGCTTCATTTTTCGCTTCCTCTCATTTCCGGCTCTCTCCTTTCTCCCTTTTCTCCTGCCATCCTTCATATCCTCTCCCCCGCCCAGTCCGTGCTTCATCCCATCTTCTTTTTGTCTCTGCAACCTTAAAGGCTTAATTCGACTCCGCACGGCACATGGCCCGGGGTCGTAGAAACGATGGGCGGTTTCACGTTTTCGTTGGCCTGGGACCCCACTCTCCCCCTGCCAGGGGGCGGCGGCTCCGAGTAAACAAACGGCCAACGGGAAAAAAAAAAAAAAAAAAAGTAGATGACCGTGGTTTCAAGGCCCTCTGCACAGTGGGCTCCCGCGTGTCTGGGCCGCCAGCGCGTTTGGCCGCTTGGCCGCTTATCCGCCGGGCTCCTGCTGGGCACGGCCGGCCAGTTTCCGGGTGGAGCCGCCAGCCCGACAGGGCCGTTTTCCCTTTCAGGCTTTCAGGCATCCTGAGCACCTCATCTCCCCTCCCCCTCCCCCCCTCCCCTGTCACCCCCCATCCGAAAATCAGACACCATGACGCGCCCTCGTCTCTTGCTGCTGGGCACCATTGTGCAGTACGGATCGCGTGTGCGCGTACGCTGACCGCTCGTAACGACGGCTAACCGCCCAGTGCCAACGAGTCCTGGAACCGCCTCGGCGCCCAGGCCGAGCTGGTGACCGCCGCGGCGCGCGACCGCGCCGAGTTCCTGCAGCAGTGCCGCCAGGGCCAGTATGACGGCGTGCTCGCCATCTACCGCACGTGGGCCAGCGCGGCCATGACGGGCGTTGTCGACGCCGAGCTGGTGCAGGCGCTGCCGGCCAGCGCGCGCTTCATCATCCACTGCGGCGCCGGCTACGACCAGGTCGACGTCGACGCCTGCACGCGGCGCGGCATCCGCGTGTCGCACGTGCCGGGCGCCGTCGACGACGCCACCGCCGACACCGCGCTGTTCCTGCTGCTGGGCGCCCTGCGCGGCTTCCAGGCCGGCATGACCACCGTCCGCGCCGGCGTCTGGCGCGGCGACGGCGGCTTCGCCCTCGGCCACGACCCCCGCGGCAAGACGCTCGGCATCCTCGGCTGCGGCGGCATCGGCCGCAACCTGGCCCGCAAGGCCGCCGCCCTCGGCATGGCCGTCGTCTACCACAACCGCCGCCCGTCCAGCGCCGTCACCGAGGCCGCCTATGTCAGCTTTGCCGACCTGCTGCGCACCAGCGACGCCATTGCCGTCAGCGTGCCGCTGAATGTGAGTCTTCACCAGCCCCAGAACGCCGTGTCCTGGCCGCTGACACCCAGGCCTCCACCCGCCACCTGCTGTCCCACGCCGAGTTCGCCGCCATGAAGGACGGCGTCGTCATCGTCAACACCGCCCGCGGCGCCGTCATCGACGAGGACGCCCTCGTCGCCGCCCTGCGCAGCGGCAAGGTCTGGTCCTGCGGCCTCGATGTCTTCGAGAACGAGCCCGCCGTCCACCCGGGCCTCCTCGAGCACCCGCGCGCCGTGCTGCTGCCGCACCTCGGCACGTCCACCGTCGAGGTAAGCCCCCTGTCCGCTCTCTCATCGCTCCTGACCCACCGCTCGTCCCTAGCTGACCGTTTCCGCCAGACACACGCCAAGATGGAGGAGCAGTGCGTGGCCAACGTGCGCGCCGCCCTCGAGACGGGCCGTCTGCTCAACGTCGTGCCCGAGCAGGCCAACCTGTAGCTGGCGGGCCGGGCGAGAACACACCAATTAGAGTTAGAGCAATAGACCCGCTGCCGTTGTGGTAATTTCGTATAGCATTCGTACGGAGTACGGAGTATGGACCTGCAGGGCTTCCGGTGCCACCTCACTCGTCGTCGCTGTCCGCCAGAAACCCAGACTTGGCTCGTGCTCGGCTCTTCCCCACCGCCGCACGTACAACGTCGTCGTCGTCGTCGTCCGCGTCGTCGTCGTCGCCAGCGTTGCCAGCGTCGCCGTGGCTGCCGGCCGGCCCTTGTCCGCCAATTTTATCTGGAACAGGGGCCGCCACTAGGCCCGCCTCCGCTCGTTTGTCCCCCACAACCGAGCCGTGTGGGCTCGACGACAGGGGGGTGTCGTCCGTGTCCATCGCATCCACTCCACTGTGGTCTGGGCCATGGCCCCTGTCGTCGTCGTTGTCGTCGTTGCCCGCCTCCTCCTCCTCCTCCTCGCTGCTGCTGTCGACAAAGCCCGACAGCTGGCCGCGCTTCTTTCGCTGTGTCAAGCGACGCAGCGCGCCGCGCGCCTCCGCCTCCGCCTCGTCCTCTTCGTCGTCGCCGTCGCCATCCGCTGCTTCTGCGTCCGCCGCCGACCGCGCAGGCGACGCGTTCGTGGACCGCTGGCGTTTCCTGCTGCGGCGGCCGCGGCGGCCGCTCGACGCCGGCGTTCCGCGAGACAACCCGTCGTCGTCGTCGTCGTCGTCGTCGTCATTGTCGTCGTCACCGCCGCCATCATCTATGCTGTCGTCCTCATCAGACAAAGTCCCCGCCGACCGCTTGCGCTTTGTGCTTTTCTTCTCTCTCGCCGCACTCGACGTCGTCGTCGTCGTCGCTGCCGCCGCGCCGCCAGCACTCGACATCACAGCCTTGTGCACCCGCTGCCGGATCGCCTCTTCGCGCGCAAAGAACTCGCGGTCCCGCTCCTCGTCCGTCTCGTCGTCGCTCGCGTGCACGTACAGGGCGCTCTTGATGCGCCGCGCCTTCTCCAGCTCCTTTTCGCGCCGCTTCGACGCCCGCTCCCGCTGCGCCTCTGCGCGTTCGTCGTCCAGCACCGCGTCGTCGCCCTCGCCGTCCTCGTCCACCGCCTTCCGCCGCCGCCGCCGCGCCGGCTTGCGGCCGCCCTCCGCGTCCGCGTCCATCACCCGCCGCGCCGTCGGCCCGCCGGCCGGGAACAGCACGTCGTCCCCATCGATGCCGCCCTCCTCGTCGTCGTCGTAAGCAACCTTCTTGCGCGGCACCGGCTTCCGCCGCAGCTGGTCCTCGGCCGTCTCGTCGTTGTCGAACACGGGAGGCTCAAACTCGGCCTGGTTGATCAACGCCAGCGACTCCTTGAGGTCCTCGGCCGACAGCGCAGTTGGCACAACCCACACCGCGTCCGGCGTTTCTTCAATGTCCGGCGCCCGCCGCACAAACCCGACCAGCTTCATCAGGAGCCGCAGGTGCGAGTTCTTGAACATGGCTTTCTTGCAGGCATCGCCGTCCGGACGAATCGCTGTGGTTGGTTGTCAGTAGGTTGCAAAATGCCGCGAGGAGGACTTTTGCATATACGTACGAATGGCGGCTATATCGCTTCTGGGGGGTCCGCTCGGCTGGTCTGCGGCGGCGCCCTCTTCGATGGAAGGACGAACCGACGTGGCGTCGTCCGCCGGGGCGTCTGCTGGCGCCTCCGCAGCGGTCGAGGTCGCCTCGGCGATAGCTTGCTCGGCCGCCTGCCAGGTCCGCCGCTCCGTCTCGGCCGCGTGGAGCGTCTTCTTGACCCAGTCGATCAGCTCGTGCTGGTTCTTGTTCAGCAGCACGGCCACGACCACGGCGATCTGGCGGTCGCGCTCCTCAATGTGGCGGAACTCGAGCTCCGCGCCCGGCCGCGGGTGCGTCGCCGCCACCGTCTGCTTTTCGTAGCCGTACTCGAGGAAATGCGCCGTGCTCGCCGTCTTCGAGAAGAGCATCTCGATGATCAGCACCGGCCGCTCCTCGATCTTCTTGACGCACTTGCGCAGGATCTGCTTCACCAGCTCCTCCCAGTCCCGGTACACCGCGCGGCTCCGGTCCAGCGGCTCCGGCCCCTTGACCATGTTGTACAGCAGCCGCACAATGTCCACCCGGAAGAGCATCACGCTCATGTCCTGCTTGAACGCCACGCGGTAGAAGTAGCGGTGCGCCCGCTTCAGCTGCGCATCCGTCAGGTCGTTGTAGTTGCTCGTGAACCGGACAAACGTGTCCACAACCCCTTGCGCGACGAACCGGTTGGCAAACCGCTTGAAGTCAAAGCTGCGCTCCGAGCTTGTTTTCTGCGCCGCCGCCTCGTCGTTGGCCGAGTCGTCGTCGTCGTCGTCATGGCCGTTTGGCCCGCCGTCGTCGGCCCCGTCCACCGCCATGCTCTCCCCACCGCCGCCGGTCGCGGCGGCCGCCGCCTTGGCCGCCTTCTTCTTCTTCCGGCGTGTCCGCCGCCGTGTGCGCACCTGCAGGTCGACGTTCTGCTTGGAGTACGCCTCCAGGATGCGCATGTACGTATGCGTCAGCTCGGTGCAGGCATCCAGGTACTCGTAGCCCTGGTCTTTGAAGTTCTTGACAATGTTGACAATCGCATCGTGTGTCGTTTCTTCGTAGAACAGCCGGCTGAGAATGTTCTCCGCAATCTCCTCGTCCTCTTCGTTCTTGGACTCGGCCATGTCCTGCACCGTCAGCAGGATCTGCGTAAAGCAGCGCATCACCACCGTGAGCTCCTGCCAGTCCTTGTCGTTCTGCGCCCGGTCCAGCGCCCGCCCGAGGAAGACAAACATCTCCTGGTTCAGCACACCCGCAACCAAGTTGAAGCTGCTGATATCGTCTGTTTCGGCCGCCCTTGGCTTCTCCTTCTCCTGGCCGTTGCGCTGGCTCTTCTGGCGCGCCCGTTCCGCCTCGAGAAACCAGGCAACGAGATACAAGAACTGGAAACGGTGGTAGTGCAGCACGTGTGGCGCTTCGCGGTCGATGGATTTCCGGACGTGCTGGAACAGCGGGTTGAACCCGGCGTCCAGGAACTCCTCCACAAACTTGCGCAGCTGGCCGTTGGCGCGTGCGTTGAGCGTCACCGACGCGCCCAGCCCCATGAGCTCCTGCTTCTCGTCGCGTCGCCGCCGCGGCCGCCGCGCCGGCCGGAACTTCTTGCTGCTGTCCAGCTTCAGCTCGCGCGCCGCCGCGCTGACCAGCGCGTCCTGCCCCGACAGCGTCGACATCTTGCCCTCGCCCCGGTCCACCCAGACCATGGTGCCAAAGCGGCTGTGCCGCGTCGGCCCGCTCTGGTGGAATGCATGCAGCATCTTCTCCTCCTTGTTCATCATGTCCGTCAGCTCGTTCGCCTGTACTTTGCTGCGCTGCGCCTCCTCCATGAACAGCTTCGCAATGTCGACCCGCTTGACCAGATGGAAGAGGATCTCCAGGACGGTCGTGTCCTCCGTGCGGAAGTCCTCGCCCATGTTGGACGCGAGCGTCAGAAGCACCAGAAAGATGTCCTGGAAGGAGAAGGCGTCGATCGTGGCGGACCGCGACACCTGCGTCTCGTCGCCTTCGTACTGGCCACCCGGCGGCGGCTCGATCAGGGCGACATTGCGCAGGAAGTAGAGCATCAGCTTGATGATGCCCTGGTCGCGCAGCGACCGGTCGCTGAGGGGCACGGCCATGGACGGCAGGGCGACGCGCACAGCCGTATGCAGGATCTGGGCCCCGTCAAAGTTGATAATGGCGCGCTTGTAGGCCACCTGGGCCAGCTGCAGCACGGGCAGATGGCGGTAGTGGTTGACAGTCGTCGTCTCCGGATCCCGCTCCAGCGGCCACGTCAGCGGCGTCAGGAGTTCGAAGCAGGCCAGGGCCACGCGGAACTTGAACCGCTGCGCCGGGGCATTCTCGGGCCATGTTGCGAGGATGTGCAGCAGATCGCCGTCGACCAAATTTGTCTCGGCCAGGCAGCGCGCCACGTCCATGCGGTTCAGCTTCTGGTCGTAGAAACGGATCCATTTTTTTATGTCGCGAAGCACGTCCAGACCATCGTCACCCAGCTGGTACTGGCCATCGTCGTCGAAACCGCCGAGCGCCGATGCAAGACTCGTGATGTGTGCTCGAACTTCGGGGTGGACGACGTCCATGAATCCGTCGCTGGGGCCCATGGTTGGTTTGTGGTGTGAAAGTACTTTCGGCTTCTTGCAGCCAGCCTCAAGCGCAGGAAGTCGTCCCTGCTGGCCGATGCTGAAGTTTTGTCGTGGTTGGCTTGGCGACGGGTGTGCCGTCTATCGTTGCTGAACACAGGCCCGTTGAGGATCAGCGCCTTCGCGCGGGAAGACGCGTCTAAAACGCGTCGTAGAACATTTGTGGAGCTGCCGTTTAAAGTATTTTAGTCATCTAACATCACGTGTGTTCACACGTGTCCGAATTTTGTGGAACCTAGGTGGCGGCAATTGCTCTGTCTTAATTTTCGGGACTGCTCGAAGCCGAACACACCACCACAGGCAAACGTGCAACCTTCCAACCACAGCCGGTCCCTCGAAGCACGAACCGGTGCTCGAAACGGACGCCTTGAGCCTGACAGACCCAGCGCCGGCACTCTCGCGCTGCGATCGACGACAAGACCTCTTCGCCCGCGCGGCCCGCACGAGCACTTTTCTTTCTTCGACGGAAGATCTCTCGCTTTGTGCTTTGTTCGGCCTCCCACGTTGAATATCGAACACTCCGCAGCGACATGTTCCGGAGATAGTCCTGGAAAACCATAATTTCACTCGCATTCGTGCCTCTTTCCAACTACTTCCGACCTCACCCGCTGCGTTTCGCGCCTCTGCACCGCTAGGCAACGCTTGTGATGACGACAACGGCATTGCTCCGGTTGCGGCCGTCCACGTCGGCCACGGCCACCGCAACAACACAAATGGCACAGATGCAGCGCCGCACGGCTGCATGGTGCGGCCGGCGGACCCTGTCCCGGATGCACTCGACCACAAGCGGGCGCTTTGCTACAGCCGGACCGACCCCGCGGCGTCGGTGCCCCTCGGCATGGTCGGCATTGCCCCCGGTTTCGCCTGTTGCGCCGCTGTTGCCGCTGCAGCCTCTGACGTGTGCGCGCGGCGCCCTGTCGCCGCTCCGTTTCTACTCAACAGACTCGAAGAAGCCCTCGCCGCCTCCAAAAAAGAACGAGACACCCGAACGGGTACCAGACGAGCAGTTGCCGGAGGGGTTCGTGCATCTGACGGACGAGGAGCTCGATATTCTCAAGAGCATGCTGGCTTTTGCCCCGCCTTCCCGCCGCAAGGACATGCTCGAGGTCGCGAATGAGGTTCGCCGGTACGGCGCGCCCAAGGAGCTGCGCGAGATTCTCCTGAAACAGAAAACCAAGGGCCTTAGTCTGGCGGACGGCATGAAGATGTTCAAGGTCACGTTCAACATGGCAAAGCAGTACGCAAACGCCGAGGCGCGTGACGAGATCCGGAGAAGCCAAGAGCCGGGGGACAAGGAGGGCATGTTCAACTCCAAGGAGCCGTCCGCGCCGGGTACTCGCAAGGAGGCGAGCGGCGAGGAGGGTGGCCCGGAAGGTGTGAAGCCAAAGGAACGTGAAAGCGACCCGAACAGCGCCAACAAAGACCAGTTCGAGGGCGACGCCAACAAGAAAGGCGAAAAGGACGGCGAGAAGGGCGGCAAGGGCAGCGGACAGCGGCCGCCCGGCGGCATCTTCGAGGGCAACGACTGGCTTGGCTGGGCTCTGGCAGCAGCCATCTTCTACCCGCTGTACTCGATGCTCGCGCCCAGCGGGCAGACAACGGAGATTACGTGGCAGGAGCTGCGGCGGAACTTCCTGGACAAGGGCCTTGTCGACAAGCTGGTCGTGTCGGGCAACCGGGTGCGAGTAGAGCTGAACCGGGAGGCCACGCAGTCGGTGTACCCGGACTCGGCGGCGGCCAGCCCGTGGCAGCAGTACTACTTCTCGATCGGGTCGGTGGATGCCTTTGAGCGGCGTCTCGAGGAGGCCCAGGACGAGCTGGACATTCCCCCGTCGGACCGCATTCCGGTGAGCTATGCGAGCGAGGGCTCGCTGGTGGGCCTGATTGTGGGCGTGGGCCCGTCGCTGTTGATCTTCGGCCTGATGGTGTACATGATGCGGCGCTCGGGCGGCGGCGTGGGCGGTTCCAGCGGCATTTTCGGCTACGGCAAGAGCAAGGCCAAGCGCTTCAACCACGAGTCGGCGGTGAAGGTCAAGTTTTCGGACGTGGCCGGCATGGACGAGGCGAAGCTGGAGATTATGGAGTTTGTGAGCTTCCTGAAGCAGCCGGAGCGCTTCCAGCGGCTGGGTGCCAAGATCCCGCGCGGCGCGATCCTGGCCGGGCCACCGGGTACGGGCAAGACGCTGCTGGCCAAGGCCACGGCCGGCGAGTCGGGGGTGCCGTTCTTCAGCGTCAGCGGGTCGGAGTTTGTGGAGATGTTTGTGGGCGTGGGCGCGTCGCGGGTGCGCGATCTGTTTGCGACGGCGCGCAAGAGTGCGCCGTGCATCATTTTCATCGACGAGATCGACGCGATCGGCCGGTCGCGCGGCGAGGGCAAGTTCAGCTCGGGCGGCAACGACGAGCGCGAGGCGACGCTGAACCAGATCCTGACGGAGATGGACGGCTTCAACACGTCGGAGCAGGTGGTGGTGCTCGCCGGCACCAACCGACCGGACATTCTGGACAAGGCGCTGATGCGTCCCGGGCGTTTCGACCGGCACATCACGATCGACCGGCCGACGATGAAGGGCCGGCAGGACATTTTCCGCGTGTACCTGGCCAAGATTGTCACGAGCGAGGACATCGACTATCTGGTGGGCCGCTTGGCGGCGCTGACGCCTGGCTTTGCCGGTGCCGACATTGCCAATGCCGTGAACGAGGCCGCCCTGGTTGGTATGTCATCCCGCTCGCCCCATTGAAACGATGGTCAATCAACCAGCTAACCAAAACTCTGCAGCCGCCAGACAGAACGCGGTGACGGTCGAGATGAAGCACTTTGAGCAGGCCATTGAGCGTGTGGTGGGCGGGCTGGAGCGCAAGTCGCTGGTGCTCAACCCGCAGGAGAAGAAGACGGTGGCGTACCACGAGGCCGGGCATGCGATCTGCGGGTGGTACTTCCAGTACGCCGACCCGCTGCTGAAGGTGTCGATCATCCCTCGCGGGCAGGGGGCGCTGGGCTACGCGCAGTACCTGCCGGTGGGCGACGCGTACCTGATGAACGTGCGGCAGCTGATGGACCGCATGGCGATGACGCTGGGGGGGCGGGTGTCGGAGGAGCTGCACTTTGAGACGGTGACGACGGGCGCGAGCGACGACTTCAAGAAGGTGACGCGGATGGCGACGACGATGGTGACGGAATGGGGCATGTCGGAGAAGGTCGGGCCGCTGCACTTCCGGCAGGACGACCAGAACCAGTTCCAGAAGCCGTTTGCGGAGTCGACGGCGCAGATGATCGACGCGGAGGTGCGGCGCATCGTGGACCTGGCGTACAAGCAGTGCCGCGACCTGCTGACGGCGCGCAAGAAGGAGATCGGGCTGGTGGCCGAGGAGCTACTGAGCAAGGAGATGCTGACGCGCGACGACCTGGTGCGGCTGCTGGGCCCGCGGCCGTTCCCGGACCAGGACGAGTTCTCCAAGTACTTCAACAACGACGCGCCCCCCGCGCCGCTGCCGTTCCCCCCGGCGAACACGGACAACGACGTGCATCGGCCGGCCGAGGGGCCTGCGGCGCCGGCGCTGTTCAAGCAGCGGTAGCAGCGGTGTTGTTGTTGTCGTGTTTGATTTTCTGAGTCGCGGTCTGGACGGGTCTATTTTCGCGTTGGGAACGACGCCTATACAAGAAAAAGAACGAAAAAAAACACACAAAAACGGTCATCTCCTCTTTTATCTTCTGCTCGTTTTCCCGATTTTCTTTTTCCTTTTTCTTTGTTTCGTTTCTTTGGTATATGTTTGGCATTTCCTGGGGCGGTCTTGTGTTTTCTTTTCTCTACACTCTGTACAATCACCAAACACACACACACGCACGCACGCACGCACGCACAGACGCATCCCGACGGGCTCAGGGGCATTGCATTGGCGTGGGCAAGAGGAGGAGCAGGACTGCATTCCGATCAAGGATCTCGTGGCCGGTAATGGTTGGCTCTGGGACGAGGGAAAGTCAAAAAAAAGAAAGGGTGTCTCTTAGTTGGGAACTTGTTTCTAACGACAGTAGATCAATAGACAAATCGCATCTTTGTATTTGCAACGGGAGGGGGACAAGGTGCCAAGACAATGGATACGGCGATCGGAGAAGATACTCCAGAAAAAGAAAGAGTTGAAAGAAGAAAGAGAGAAAAGAAATCAAGGAGGGCCGGTGGAGACTGTCTTCTGGTCGTGTGATGCTGCTTTGCCTTGCGTTCTGTGTTGGCCGGCAAGCTGCAGCCGCAGGCGTTGCTACGAGGTGAGAAGTGATCGATGCAGCCGACTGGTTGCGGGGGAGAGGACAAAAAAAAGACAAAAAAAAGACAAAGAAAAGGAAATAAAAACAAAATAAAATAAAAATAAAATAGAATAAAAAACAAAAAGCCTTCTCGGTTAGACCTACGCTGTCCTGCTTGCCTCTGCTCGTTCTCCGACCTGCGCGCGCTCCCGTAAGCATCCCGTAACAGGAACCGACCCGGGTCGACCGGAACCGGCCTTTGTATCCAGTCTGTGTTTCAAGGACTGTGCTCTTATTGACTTTTTATTCAATTCTTTTTTTTCGGGGGGGGGTCTTTATTTCATCTCTCTTTCTTGGATTCCTTGTTTGCTTCTAGGACGCAACAAAGTCTGTCTGCACCCTGAATCTGTCCGAGCAAGGAAGAAAATGGCCGTCTTCGTCTTGGGAAACCGGCAAAGGCAAGACATGGCTGCCCGTCGGCTTTTCTCCTCTCCTTTTTTTTTCTCTGCGTTCTGAAACAGTCCTGTGCGCCCTCTGGTCTCTTTTTCTCTCTCTTCGAGCTCGTCCACCGGGCGGCTACCTGCGTCGGCCCCCCCCTCGCGCCTTCGTCCGTTTTCCTCGTCTTCCATCTCTTTTTTCTTGGCCGCTCCGCTGCAGGGCATCTCGTATTGCCCTCCCCCCCCTCCCATTTTCGTTGTTTGTGTTACCTCTTGTTTCGTTGGCAACGGTGTTGTTACCCAGGGCCTTAGCGAACAGATCTGTGTAGGGAGGGAGAAGGATGGTGAAGGAGATGGGTTTCGTAAGGAGAATCTCACTTTGATTCAAAGAAACTAAAAAAAAGGAATTAAAAAAAAAGGAAAAAAAGACTGAAAGATTGGGAAGGAAAAAAAAACACACGCCGAACCACAACCCATGCCACCAGGCCTGGCCGTCGTCCGGTCCCTCCTCCGAGACTGTCTGGCATGCTTTTGTTCCGGGACTGCCCCCTTCTTTTCCGTCCCCCCCCCCCCCCCCCTCCCCTGTCTGCTGCTGCACGCTTTGTATGTTGTCTGGCCTTCGTTTGCTGCCGTTCGTATTCGTTTCCGTTTTCCGACGCGCGTTCACCCTTCTGCTCGTTTTCCACTGCTAGTAAAGGCAGAGAGACAACAGGAAAGAAGCGGAAACTGCCGCCGCCGCCGCCGCCGTGGCTGCGTGGCTCTGAAGACGCTCGTCTCTCGGATGAGACAGGACCGAGGAGCAGAGACAAGAGCACGACAGAAGGCACCCTCCTCCCCCCAAGATCCAGTAAATGGGCACAGGCTTACCTGTCCTCGACGTGTGTCCGTATGGCGTGCGCCTCTTTCTCTACTTTTTTTTTTTCTGCTCTTCCTTGGCTTCTCGCTTCGTCGTGTGTGTGCTGTCCCCGTTGCGCCTGTGCACCCGGTGTCCTCAGCCAAGCAGAGAGGTCGGCCGGCCAGGCAGGCAGGGCCGGCCGGTCCCTGTTGTCTCTTTGTGCTCATCGCCGTGCTGCTGGTCGGTGTTTCGGCTGACCGAGGCCGTGCGTCCTTGCTGTGCCCTGAGATCGCACCTGAGAGGAAAGACAGAACACCCCGATTGCAGCTGCGATGAACTGTCTTGCTTTGCCTTATGGTGTGGGTGAGGAGGGGGGGGAGGGGCATGTTCTACCGTGAATAGGACGCATTCGTTTCATGTTTTGTATTCTTCTCTTCTTTCCGCTCTTTTTTATTCTTCTCTCTCTTCTTTTCTCTCTCCTGCTCCTGCTCCGTGCGTGTTCTCGCATCGCGTCATCGTGCCGGCACCCTTGCCTGGTTACATCTCGTTTGACCAGCGCCCTCTCTGCTCTCTCTGTTTTGTGTTGTCTTTCCACTCTCTTGTTTTGCCTCCTAGTTACCGTCACTTGCGCCTCCAGAGTCGTTTGGTGGCATCTGTGGCGTTCATGCGAGTGGACTGAGAAGCAAACGGCGTTGGTCCCTGTGGTATTCAAAAAGTATAAATAGATCAACAGGTGTTTTCTGGATTATTTGATTTTTCCTCACGGCACTGGACATCCTGGCCTGCAAGCAGAGTCTCTTCCATTTTAGCTGTATATAGTTCTCAATTGTTACAATAAAATCTAGCTTTCAAAAGGAATCTTATAATATAGAAACTCGACCAAAAAATAACGAAAACAAAAGAAACCGCCACAGCCATGCCGGGCCCTCTCACCCCCCCCGTCTTATCAGCGCTCCTGGCACGGCTCGGCTTGCGCGACAGCGGCCCTGCTGGTCCTGCCTCTGGTCCCTAGTGGTCATCGCTGTTGGCTGCCATCCCATGCAAGGATACATGCACCGCCAACTGAGCAGGCCCCCCCCCTCTCCCCATGTCCTCTCCTCTGCCAACCCCTCGCCCTCTTTCCTCCACTGCGTACACACGGCGCTCTCCCGCTCGCCTTCCCCCAGGCGGACTCTGTGCAAGGCCCTCTGTTCTCTTCCTGCTCCGCCCCTCCCCCCCCCCCTC
>LZPB01000050.1:0-93910 GCA_001676865.1 Ceratocystiopsis minuta
CCGCCGCCGCCGCCGCCGTCACCGTCGTCGCCGTGCCCGTGTTCGCCGACGAGGCGTACGACCCGGCCAGCCTGGCCGCGCGCTTCGCCGACTACATGGACGCGGACGCGGCCGGGCTGGTGCGCGCGTACCGCGCGATCCTCGTCAGCGGCGCCGGCGCGTACGCCGCCATCGCGCGCCACCTCGTCGCCGCCCCTCCCTCCGGGGCCGCCACCCTCTTCCACTGCACCGCCGGCAAGGACCGCACCGGCGTGCTCGGCGCGCTGCTGCTCAGCCTCTGCGGCGTGCCCGACGCCGCCATCGCCGACGAGTACCACCTCACCGAGGCCGGGCTCGGCGCCGAATGGACCGACGCCCTCGTGCGCGCCGTGCTCGCCGCCATGGGCCCGCGCGCCACCGAGGCCGGCGCGCGCCGCATGGGCGCCGCGCCCCGCGCCGGCATGCTGGCCACGCTGCAGATGCTGCGCGCCGACTTTGGCGGCGCCGCCGGCTACTTTGAGACGACGTGCGGCCTCGGCGCGGCCGAGGTGGCCGCCCTGAAGGAGCGGCTGATCGAGGAGGTAGAGGCAGAGGCAGAGCACGCAGAGTAGAAGCATAGTCTATGACCTATCTTGGAACCTCTAGTGAACGCCCGACGCCAGACTCTATCTATGCCTCAGATGCTGTATCCCTAGACGCCCTCTATCTCCAGACCAGACCTCCTCAGACCAGACCTCCCCAGACCACCCCCCAGACCACCCCATCCATCCTGAACGTCGCTCAGCGTCTGCCGCCGCGTCCACCCCCACCGCCGCCGCCACGCCCCCCGCCCGTCCGCGGCGCGTCCGCCACCACCACCAGCCCCGGCGTCCCGCGCAGCCCCATCTTGCCAATCGTCGACTTCTGCAGCCCCGGCGTGCTCGGCGCGTGCAGCCCGTCCCGCGCAAACCGGTTCGCCTCCGCCACCAGCTGCGCCCGGTCCCACCGCAGCGCCTTCATGTGGCTGTTGTAGAACCCCAGCCACGCCTGGTACGTCTTGGCCACCGTCGCGTCCTCCAGCCGGTCCACCAGCGCATACACCTCGTCCGCCGCCGCCCCCGACAGCTCCGCCGCCTCGCGCGCAAACGCAATCTCCCGCAGCGTCCGCTCCGGGAAGAACGCCTCCGCGTCCGCCACCAGCAGCACGCCGCGGCCCAGCACCGCGTCCGTCGCCCCGCCGTCCGCCCCCGCCGCGCCGCGCGCCGTCCGCCCCAGCCGGTGGATGTACGACTCCTTGTCCATCGGCAGCCCGACCTGGAACACCGTCGTCACCGCCGGGAAGTCCATGCCGCGCGCCACCACGTCCGTCGCCACCAGGATGCCCGTCGCCGCCGCCCGGAACGCCGCCGTCACGCTCGTGCGCTTCGACTGCGTGTGCCGCGCGTGCAGCGTCCACGACGGCGGCATGTCCGGCAGGCCCGCCAGCAGGTACCCGTAAAAGTCCGCCTGCGCCGCCGTCTGCGCAAACACAATCGCCTTGAAGGCCGCCGTGCGCTGCCGCTCGCGCCGGATCGCCCCCACCAGCGCCACCGCCAGGTCCGCAAACGCCGGCACCTGCACCAGCAGCTGCGGCACGCGCGCGTGCGTCGGCGCCTCGCCCGCCGCAATCGTCGAGATGTGCGCGTAGCCCGGCGACAGCACCAGCCGCGCCACGCCCGCCACGTGCGTCGGCACCGTCGCCGAGAACAGCATGCCCTGCCGCTGCGTCGCCGCCGCCGGCGGCAGGCACCCCAGGATCCGCTGCAGCGCCGGCAGGAACCCCATGTCCAGCAGCCGGTCCGCCTCGTCCAGCACCAGCGTGTCCAGCTGCTGCAGCGCCGCCCGCACCGCCGGCGTCGAGTCCAGGTGGTCCTGCAGCCGCCCGGGCGTCGCCACCAGCAAATCGCAGCCCGCCAGGATCTGCCGCGCCTCGCTGTTCTTGTTCGTCCCGCCCACCGCGATGCACACCCGGAACCCCGGCAGCCGCTGCAGCAGGTTCGTCGCCTCCTTGGCAATCTGCATCGCCAGCTCGCGCGTCGGCGCCATCACCAGCAGCGACACCGCCCGCTTCCGGCTCGGCGGCTGCCCGCGCGTCTTGTTCAGCAGCGTCTGGATCGCCGGCAGCAAGAACGCCACCGTCTTGCCCGTGCCCGTCTTCGCCTGCACCAGCCCGTCGCGCCGCTTCGGCGGCAGCAGCTCGTGGATCGTCGCCGCCTGCACCGGCATCATGTGCGCGAACCCCAGGTCCCGCGTGATCGTCTCGATCAGCACCGGGTCCACCACCGTCCCGTGCGCGTTCAGGTCCGCAAACAGCGGCGTGTCCCGCGGCACCGTCTCCGTCAGCTGTGGCGTCGCGATCCCCGACGGGAGCAGCGGCGTCGACGGCGTCGAGGCGCCTGTGGGCGCCACCGCGCCGAGACCACCGCCGCCGCCGCCTCCACCGCCGCCACCACCGCCACCACCACCACCACCGCCCCCATTCGGCGGCGGCCGCGCACGACGCGGTCTGCGGTGCGGCTTGCGTGTGTTTTGCTGTTCCGACATGCTGGGAGACAAATCTGATGGAAAGAAAGGAAGTCTTGCGAAAAAACGGAAAAATGCGAAAGACGGAAAAAGGGGGCTTTTGTGTGTCTTGGCTGGCTTGGGCCCGCGCCTCCTCTGTTTGGATTTTTCTGTTTTCGTCTCCGCGATAAGAGCGATAACAATCCGGCAGAAAAGGGCGGTGTAACAGACCCAGACCCATAGTTTACACAAAGCTCTTTGACCAATGAGACGAGTTGAACATAGAGATCACGTGCAAATTTCATGATGCTCCTTTTGCTATCCAGATGCGTTCACGCTATACTCGCTGTAAGCGCTGTAAGCACTCACTGTGCGCGGGGTTGCACTGGCTGAACTGATTGCACTGGCTGCGCTGCTAATGCTGGCCGGCAAAAATCAAGCCTGACACTGTATTTTATAGGGTGGTGCGTCTGGAAGGGAGCCAAAAATACAACGCCCCATGAACATCTCCTTCTAGACCAGCTTCGCCACGACTAACAGCACATCCATCCCTCTATCCCATGATCTCTTTTATTTGACTTTCACAACTTTACCATCTCCCATTCATACTACAATAATATCTCTCTCCAAGTCAGCTTTCAGTCACTATCCTACCCCTCTCTTCACCACTTACACTTCCATACCACAACAGAACGAGCACTTTGCTTTCAATCCGCCGTTTAGAACAAATGGCCATCGACTCTACAAATATGCGCCGGTGGCCGGGCCATGGAAAGCTATGGGATTCTCCGCTGAACGAGCTACCCGAGCTCTACCGCCACCATACCCCACAGACTGCGTACATCGCGATTGATTTCGAGGCAAAGTGGAAAGTGAAAAGACCACAAATCTTTCAGTTGGGCATGGCCGTACTGCCCCCTTCAGCCCTCCTCAAACAGCAACGCAGTGCGCATCCCTCCGGCAGACGAAGCGACAGCCGAAGCAGGAGCGGAAGGGATAGCGGCGGCGGCAGTGGAAGGAGCAGCGGTGACAGCGACGTGTCCGACAAGACAGACAAGACAGACAAGACAGACAAGACTCACGTGGCCGACGGGCTTGACGAAAACCTGGGCTACACGCGGCCGCTCCCGTCCCAGGAACCGCAGTGCATCTTGGAGGAGAACCGGGCTGAGATCCACGCGCTCAGCGTCACGAGCACGTGGTACGAGTCGAATCGGAAACGGGAGCAGCTGTGCGTGGCCGGCACCGAAAAGGAGGTGGACGAAGATGACGTGGAGGCGCACCTGGCGGCCCTCCTGGCCTCCATTCGCGACCGCTTCCAGGCCCAGCTCGGCCCCAGCCCGCTGACCATGGTCCTCGTCGTGTACGGTATGTCGATGGAGTATAAGCTCCTCACCACCCGGTTTCCCGCGGTCCTGTCCGGCGGCTTCTTCACGGCGTGGTGCGATCTGCAGCTCGTCCTCCGCCGCGTGGCGGCGACTATCCAGCACCCCTCCTTGATCGCCGCGCTCCGCGCGCTGGGCTTCCCTGACGGCAACCTCGCTCCTGCAGGGCATAAGAAGGGGCACCATGCGGGGAATGACGTCGTCCGTGAACTGGTGCTCCTCCTCCGCCTCCTGCACCACGCCCAGGACGAGGCACAGATTGCCCGCAGCGAACGCACTGGTGTGCTTCCCCGGCACACGCTACGCTGCCCGCCACCCCCCTGCCGCACCAGTCCCCGCTCGAAAACGAAGAACCCCCCCCCGCAGCGCCCCTTCCACCAAGACCGCCCGCGGCCATTTAGCAAATACCCGTTCACGGTCTCGCTTTGCTTCGAGTCCAGGGATTATATGGCGGCGGTGGCCCGTACGACGTCCGGTTTAAAACGGTACTTTGCCGAGTACTGCCCGGTCGTAGTAACGATGAAAAAAGATATGACCTATGCGTGGATCAGCCTGGCCTCCGAAGACGCGCGGGTCCGATTTATCCAGGAGATCAATGGCATGGCATTCCATCGGCAGGTATGGCGCGTGCGGTCGCTGCCGGTAGAAGGACGGACTGCTTCTGAGCAGCTGACCCGGGACGAGCGTCGGACGCTGAAGGACAAACGGGCGCCCGGAAATGAAACTGTGCAGGAAACGACGCAGCGCGAGCGGTTGGCATGGAGGTTGGAGATGGGGCAGATTGAGGACCAAGGCGTATCGCTGGGATTGGAGTGGATGGGCCAGGAGGACAGTGAGGAGACTCAGTAATCTGGTTAGAAGGAGGACAAAAATAAAACGAAAAGGCATTCAAGTCTTCGTATATGTCTCCGCCACTCTAAGCGTCGTAAGCGCATGGCGCACCATAGTGTGTGGTTCTTGTCAACCTTTTTCTCACCAGTGTCGTTTCCATAGGCCATCTCGTCGTTCAACTCGGGAGGAATTCTCATTTAAGGCTAATAAAAGGAGTAAAAACAAGTAAGAAGAAAACCAAAAAAAGAAACGATAAGACTGTAAGAAACAGACGTATTCAATACGAGTACTAGCAACGGGCCAAAAAGAAAACAACAGGAAGAATAAAAGCGAAGGGAGTAAAAAGCAAAAAGAAAAGAAAGAAAAAAAAATTTAATCGACAAGGGCGGGATTCGAACCCGCGACCTCGAAGGGGAATGATCCGGATCGCTTGCTTTCTGCCGTGCTGGCGTTCGGCAAGGACGGGATTCGAACCCGCGCGTCCGAAGACCTTTTGATCCCGAATCAAACGGGTTTACCACTCCCCCGCCTTGCCCTTCAGGTATTGTTGGAGAACTACGGCTCTTGCAGGAAGATAAAGCATTCTCTGCTTAAATTGAATGACAGGAGGAAGGTGGTGGAGTGGCGAGGTGGCCTGGCGAGGAAGGAGCGATAGGGAGCGGTGGACTGATTGATTTTTAGCGGTGAAAGACGATGGAAGGCGACGGATGGTGGAAAGCGAAGCATAGATAGAGACACTGGTAGTATCTAGAAAGGGATGCCAGCACCGAAAGAGGTATAAGAAAAAAAGGATGCCGAATAAACACCTCTTAGGTAAAGGCAGCAGTTGTATTTATTTGGATGTAAAGAGTCAATTTTTGAATGGATAATCATCTTTTACGGTTTGTGCTCGGTCTGCTCGATCCCGGAGAAATATAGCCACGCAATAAGACGTAGCCAGCCGGTAATACTGCACAGATTTCCCTGCTCATTCTTGTGCGTGGGACCTCCGGCCCCGGGACGTCTTCGTGCGTCGTCGTGGAGATCGCCGGCTTGGCGCCATGCCGGACCACTCACTAACTTGAGCTTATTTGAAGACCCATTTTTCCACCCAATCGCTGTCGCCCACCCAGGATCGTACTCCGTACATTGAGACTGCAGAATTCCATCTTCTACAATCACGATAAATGCATTCGTTCCACGCTCATTCTAAACAAATACACGACAAGTCCCAGGCGCAACGAGCCAGAACCGTGTCCTCTGTCCACCCCTGCTACATTCCGTCACTGCTGTCCTCCAAGTTCATCAAGTCGACGCCGAGTGACAAGTCCAGGTCCACCGCGGCCAGCTCCGCCCGCCACTGCAGCCGCCTGCTCTGCACCGGCAGACTGTCGCGCTGTGTCCGGCGCGCATGCCTGGTCAGCTGCCCCTGTGGCGTGTACCTTTTCCGGTTGATTTCCGGCGATAGTATGCGCGCCTTCCACACCTGCTCGCCGCACACCTTGCCGTCCACCTCCGCGACGAAACGATCCCGCTCTTCGGCGGTGGCGAGGCAGACCCAGCCGCCGATCCGGTCGCAGTGCATGGTGACTGCGACCGGGCGGTACTCGGCAAAGTAGGCCTGTAGCTCGGCCGGATGGCGGGCTGCCGACACGATGTAGTCGCTGGAGGCAAAGCTGACCCCGACCGTAAAGGGGTATGCGCTGTAGGGCCGTGGGCGGCCCTCTCTGAGACGGTGGGGCTCGATGGGGCCGCGCTTGCCGCCGCTCTTCGGTCTGTCGGCGTGCTTCCCGCCCTCGCGACACGCGTGCTGGAACGGGTGGGGGAGGGTGCCGACACGGCCGCCGGACTGCTGCGCCGCCTCCGTCTGGGCGGCGTGGTGCAGCAGATGCAGGAGGACGACGAGCGTGCGGACGACGTCGTTGCCGGCCTGGTGCTGTTTCGTGCCCGTCGCGGGCGCAAGGGGGCCGAAGGGGGCGCCCAGCGCCAGGAGCGCATCGACCAAGCCGAGCGCGTTACGGCCCGAGACATGGCCGACGACGAGCTGCAGATCGCACCAGCTAGAAAAGAGGTCGCTGCCGGCGACGGTGGGACAGTGCCGGTGCAGCATCTTGTTCTCCATGCCCATTGCGTAAGCCACGAGCACCATGGCCACGGGCGGCGCGCCGGGGCCGAGCTGGTCCTGGAAGCGGTCGCGGAGCGCGGTGAGGAGGGCCAGCAGCTGCGCGTCCATGTCGGCCGTGTCCACGCGGATCTCGTCGCCGAAGAGACAGAGACGCTCCCGCCGCCTCTGCCAGTGGTCTGAGCGCGGGTGCGAGGCACTCAGGGTATGGAAGGAGTAGCTCTCGATCTGGTTCTGCGTCATCATGGCTGCTGGGTCCTGCGCGAGATCCGGGAGCGCGTATCCCACGGCATTATTTAGCCGGCGGCCGCACTCGTCGGCGTCGTCGGTGTCGTCGCTCTCGGCCGTCTCGTCACCGCGAGCGGCGTCGTCGTGCTGCATAACGGCTGATGGGGGAAGCACGGCCACGCCCATCTGGTACACGCCGGAATGCCGGCCGCCATTCTGTGCCTCGAAATCAAGGGCCACATACGCTGTCTGGGGCGTGTGCTGGCTGTAGAGCTTCGGTAGGCTCTTCAACCGAGAATGCCACATGATTCCGTCGTCCCGCTGCCGGGGAGGCATTTTGTTGCTGCAAGCCGCCATGGCTGCGTGAAAGTGGGTGGAGAGAAAGATTGACGAGTGAGAAGTCTGAAAAAAAAGAAAGAGGATGTTGTGGGTAGAAATCTGGAAAAAAAAGAAAGAGGATGTTGTAGGTAGGAGTCTGGAAAAAAAAGAAAGAGGTTGCTGTGGGTAGAAGTCAAAATAAAAAGAAGAGGAGGCTGTGGGTCTTATATGGAGCTACTGTCTTGTACTCCGTATTACGGCACTCATACTCCGTAATTATCCGTACGCGGCTCCGAGCTAAAAGTATGACTCGTTCAGCCCTACGTCAGGCATCCGCCCCCCCACGAGACAAATATGTGGCAAAGTTGAATGAGCCGCATCTGATGCGCACATAGAACTGCTCTTCGTCCTGCAATAGAACTCTGGACTGAAAAGAGGATCTGATTTTCTTTACATCTGATAAATGACTTCATGTTCCAATCTTTCAGGGTTAAGAAACATCTTTTCCTCAGCGACAAACTCCCGGCGCCACAGGCCAGATTCTTTCACCGTACCAGCGGACGCCGAGGCAACAGTGCCTCTCGGATGGATTTGGCTTCACGACCTCCTGGACGGAGCTGCTTCTGAAAGGTGTTGCTCCTGCACTTCGTGGCTGTCGCGGGCGCTACCATCCGACTTGTATGCTGACAATATGCTGTAGATGTCCTGGCTCTGTTTTCCCTTGGCCATTTACATCGCAGCAGCGTAGGACTCATCTGCCGTGTCGACTTTTCCCGTGTCGAGTAACATCTTCGCGACGGTTGCGTGTTCCCCTTTGACAGCGTAAAATAAAGGCGTACAGCCTTCAGAATCCTTCAAGTCGACCTCGGCGTTCTTTTCGAGCAGCAGCTGTATAACCTTCTCGTATCCGTTCCAGGCAGCGTAAAATAAAGGCGTCCCGCCAACAGAATCCTTCGGGTCGACCTCGGCGTTCTTTTCGAGCAGCAGCTGTACAACCTTCTCGTGTCCGTTCAAGGCAGCGTAATATAAAGGCGTATAGCTATTAGAAGCCTTCGAGTCGACCTCGGCGTTCTTTTCGAGCAGCAGCTGTACAACCTTCTCGTGTCCGTTCCAGGCAGCGTAATATAAAGGCGTATAGCCTCTAGGATCCTTCGAGTCGACCTCGGCGTTTTTTTCGAGCAGTAGCTGTACAACCTTCTCGTGTCCGTTCCCGGCAGCGTGTGTTAAAGGCGTCCAGCCCTGAGAATCCTTCAAGTCGACCTCGGCGTTCCGTTCTAGCAGTAACCGTACAACATCTGCGTGTCCTTCACTGGCGGCTAACAATAGCGCCGTTCTATTAAAATTGCCGGCTTTTTTGTTGATTTCGCTGCTAGCACTAGTTTGCGTCGATGAGTAGATCTCTTTCAGAAACTCTTCCACGGCGCCATCAAGACCGCGAAAAGATGCTAAGTGTAACCCGTCCAGGGTTATGTAACTGCCTATCAGGTTATGATGAGCCCAGCGCAGATTCGATGGAGAGTCCAAGCAGAGATCGTGTGCGGCCTTGCCCATCTTCGCTCGGAACCGGGAGCTCGACTGGCGGTAGTGCGCTGGCCAGTGTTCGGCAGCGTACTCGAACAGGGACGGGTATTCATCCCTTGGAAATCCAGGTTGTAGACAGGCCATGCATGCGGCTGCTAGGATCTCGCTTGACGCCGTTCGGTCCATAGAGTGCTGCCATGAATTGGTCATTGACAGCCACAGCTGGTGGAACAAGGGCTGCAATACACGGAGAAGCCATGCGAACAAGAGGGTCCAGACGTGCACAGTCCACGCTATGCCGGCGCTCATGCCGTGATGCTCCGGGACCGGGGCGCGCTGGGCCTCTTCCCTCGAAGGCCCGGGACCGTTGTAGAGCAGAAACTCGCGCGCCGTTTGGTGGAGGAGGTAGACGCGGTTGTCGACGACGGTGACGAACAGCCCACAGAGATCGCGAATGGCCTCCTTGGCTCTGCTTTCTGGGAGGACACCGTCTTGGACCTCTTCCCACGGCTGCGTTGGGCTGCGAAGTTCTAGGTAGACTGACACCTCGGTCAACGTGAGCGGCCGCTGTGCGCCGAGGATGAGATGCAGCAGCCGCCGTGTCCGTTCTTGGTCCTGGCTTTTCTGGAGGATCCGTTCATAGGCTTGGTAGATGCCTTTTGGCAGCTGCTTTGTCAAGGCGAGGATTTCTCTCTTGGTGATGGTCGCCTTTTCGTTGATCAGGCCGTCAAATATGAGGGCTATCCAGAGGTATGTGCGGCTCTGGATAGACGACACTTGGTCGAGCATAAGCTGTTTTTCGTCCTCGCTTAGACGCCATGCTTTTGCAATATTGTTCACGCGTGAGTCGACCACCAGCGCAATTTCCTTCGCAATCTGGCTGGAACTTTCCTCACCGTCTCCCTGAAGGTGGACGTAAGAGATGTCCTCGTTACCGACGTGATCATGCAATTCCAGGGTGATAGTCTGGCGGATGTATGCGTATGGTCTGCTGGTGAACATGAACCGTAAACCGGGGACCTTGCTGGCCACGATCTTCTGAATGAGCATCTTCATGTCCCCCTCGTAGCACTCGTCCAGGCCATCGAGCACGCAGACAGTTCTCTGCGTGCTCGCCGCCTGGACAAAGATCTGCCAGAGGTCCGTAAACGATGTGGCAATTTCCTGGCCTCGCGCACTGTACTCGTCCAGAACGTCTGGTGTAAGTAGGTGCCGGTGAGTGTCAAACAGCTGGTGAACCAGTGCGCAAAGCGCACTGATCGCTGTCTTCTGGTCCGGGAAATCGTCTTTAAAAAAGAAGTAGCACACGGCTTCGCCACGGCCGGCGAGCACCTTGTCCACCAGATGGCGAGACAGAACAGATTTTCCACAGCCAGGGTCGGCCGTGACGTATAGCACGTCCGATGCGCCTGCACCCGCTCGCCAGCCGTTGAACAACGCGTGGTTGGTAAACCATTGACACGTGCCTGAAACAGGCTTCTTGTTGCGCTCCTTCGCCTCCTGGTACCTGCATGTGGAATTGTAGAGGGTCTGGAGGAAACGGCTGGCCTTGTCGTCGAGCCACTGGTCGTTGCGTGCCCTGCTCTGCTGTTGCAGCTCGCTTGCCACCTTGTCAACCCGTTGGAAAATCAGAGCGGTCTTTTCCATCTGCTGGCGCTGCGCGCAGAGAAAAATCCGCTCTTCGGCATCCTTGATGCTTTTCAACAGCTTATCCCAGCCATCGTACTCGAACATGTTGCGGGCGAACTGCTGATACGAGTTCTTGTGGAGGAAGCAGAGCACCTGTGCTTGGAATTCGAGTATGCTGCTGCATGCCTGGATGAAGGCTGCTTTCGTCTCATTGTGCGCCGTAGTCCGCACGATTTTCGTTGCAGTTTCCACTCTGCAAAGCTTTTCGTAGTCTGCAATGCGGCAAACGGAATGCGCAATGTTGTCTAGGCTTTCAAGGAGCAAGTCCCGCTGGTCAACAGCTTTCAGACAGAACTAAAGGTGGTGGCACAACACCGGTCAGCATCCCTTGCATACCTGGCACACGCGAGGGTACGCCGGAAACGGGTGGACAGAGCACCTACCGACACGACCACCACGACGCCCGTGCACGCCACGCCGGCTGGCAGACAGCTGCTTGTGGCTGGCGCGATAACATTATTGGAAGCGACGATAGTCTTGGCGACGACCTTGATGATGCGCTGGGCTATGCGCTTGCAGTCGTCCAACGGCGTTCCGTCCTCGGCGTCTGAGAGTTTCTTGGCTGCAAGCTCCCTCTCGAGGAACCGCTGGAATTGTTCAAGACGGGCACTGGTACCTATGGGCTGCAGGGGCTCCCCAAACCGCTTCGCTAGGATCTCGTTGTATTCGTCCAGCTTCTTGCGCTTCGCAGGATCCTCGCGCAGCTTCTTTTCGGCCTCTGCCCACATGTCGGTTTCGTCGCCTGGGTCTTGTGTGCTCTCGTTGTCGGCGGCGTTCCCCGTCGTGCCTATTTGGTCCTCTTCGTCGCATTCCGCGGACCACACAGAGGCTGTGCCGTCGTCTTCTTTGCGTGCGAGGGACAGTTGCGAGGTGCTCCTGGAGCTGCTCGTGGACTGCTTGCTGGCGGCGTTGGCCCCGAGAAGCTTGCCGATGAACCGGCGTCTGCGGCTCGGCCGTGGCTCGCCCGCCCCCACCTGCTCGCCGCTCTGGGTTGAAGACGGGTTTTCGTTGGCCATGCCAAAAATCTTCGGAGGAAGGGGTGCAGAAAGAAAAGAGCTGGCTGGCCTTTGTCGATGAGAAGAAGAAAAGATGCTAGGAGAGGGAAAGAAAAAAACAGGCCTCAAACAAAACGGCGGGATGCACGGCAGGAGATGAGGCGCTGGCCATCGCTCCTTCTGCTTCTACTCCGTACACGAAAGTCGCCTATTCTGCCTTGCCATTCTCGCTGGTTGGTGGCTGCGGGGTGGCCTCAGCGGCCAGGCCGTCTTTCCAATGAAGGCCAATGGACGACTGGAAAATTGAGCGGGGTAGACGTAGTGTTTATGCCCGATGTCTACGTTGCATTGTGAGCGAGGGCCTGGCCTGTCGGTGGGCCCTTTGGGAAACGGGCATGCCGCCGCAACGCTTGCGTTGAATAGGGTTATGGTTCCTCCGTATTATGCTGTTTCGGCCCGCCACGTCCTGCTCGAGGGGCCTTCCGCCGGTAGAAAAGGCCAAGGGAGGGGGTGACGGAAAGTAGGGACCCTGTCAGTAAGTACAGGAGAACTACGGCCCTGAGAACCGCTGACCTGACTTCACCTGGTTCTGGGGGCTTGCGCATGCCAGGCTCGTTCGTCTATTGGGAGCGGAGAGGGGAGAGAAGAAGTAGCGGCGCGACTTCACCGTCAGAGAGCTCCTATTGGCTGCCTCTGATTTGCCTACGGACCGATTCCTCGCTCGTCAGCAGCTACCACACCCGTCCCCCTGCTCCGTACTGCATTGGTAAAGTTCAAGTTCGGTCTCACACGCAACAGAAGAGCTTTTGCACTTCTCTTATCACACTACTCAGCCCTAATGTGGCAAAATGAGTTCTTCTGTCCCTTGGGACAAAGTGCCATACTGTCCAGCAAACGCCGGCTGCGGCACAAGGCTACGACTCGGCACTGAGGTGGGGGACGGTCGGGTGGTCTGGCGAGGAAGGAGCGGATGGGCTGGTCGGATTTAGGCGGTGGGGGGACGATGGAAGGCGGCGGAAGTCGGGGAGCGGATATTGGACATGTGGGCATAGTCGTAGTATATAGAGTAGATTGTTAGTACCTATCACGTATAAGACTGTGTAAAGACTGTGTGTAAAGGGATTAGTTTGCTTTCATTATACTTATTTAGGTAGAATTCGGTGAATCTGGATGGATAATCACCCTTCACGGCTTATGCTTTAGTCTGCTCATCACCGGAGCAGAACAGCCAGGACGAAAGTGCTACTTACCAGCAGTACCACCTAGATATGACTGCTCCTTTTCCAACACAAGACCATCCAGCCAGGGATGTCGTCGTGCGTCGTGGGGATTGTCGCTGGCGGCTTGGCGCCATGCCGGACCAGCCACGAACTTAAGCTTATTTAATGACCCATTTTTACACCCAGATCCACCACGGCTACACGCCGTCACTGCTGTCCATCATCCAACAAGTCGACACCCGCAAACAGGCGTCAGTCCGGAGCGGAAAGTCGAGTGGAAGAAGAATGCCCAGGTTGTGTGATCAAGGAGGATGGGGGGAAGGACTGGTCTTCCACGCAGATGGATCCACTTTTCGGATGGCAGAGGTTCTCCCCGTCTGATGGGTCGATCGCCTGCCGGCGCAGACCACGTCCCATCTCGCGCAGCGCTGTTTTGTCATGGAATTTGTAGAATCGAACAAGCCAAACACACGAACAAATACAGGCACGGCCCTGATAGAGACCGATCTCTGTCTTTTCAGAGCGCTTGTATCTTCTTCTGCGGCTCCATGCCCTGCCCGTTCCGCGTCCCCAAGCTCCCCCCATCCGGCCTCGTCCATCGCTCCTTCCCTCCCCAGGCCACCCGGCCACGCCGCCACCTTCCTCCCGTCTCCCAGAACCAGCAGAACAGGCCCTATGTCCCTGCACAACCCGCAATCTTCCAACAAATGATCAAGGGCAGGGTGGCGCAGCGGTTCTGCCGGCATCCTTCCCCCTTGCTCGCCGACCCGCCGAATCTGCGGACGTGGAAGCGTGGTACTGGGGGGGGCCCGCGCCGGGGGCCCACCCCTTCGGGGGTGCGGGTTCGACTCCCGCCCCTGTCAATTCTTTTTTTGTCTTTTTGTCTTCTCGTCTTCTCGTCTTCGTCCTCGTCTTCTCGTCTTCGTCTTCTCGTCTTCGTCTTCGTCTTCTCGTCTTCATTCCTTTTTCTTTTCTTTTTGCCTTGTTCGCTTTCTTTTCCTGCACTGCTCTCGTTTCTTTATCTTTCCCTTTTCTCCATCTTTCTTTTCTTCTCTCCCCGCGACATCGACGCGACAGTGGCACCGGCACGGGAGGTCTGCCGAAAAGGCCCCTCGCAGCGAAGGCGGATCCGTCACATCCCGTCGCAGCCGTGCTCGAGACCCAACAAGGCGACGCCGACGAGCAGGTCCTGGTCGACCTCTGCCAGCTCCGCCCGCCACTGCGACCGCTTGCTCTGCACCCTCTCCCGCACGTCTTCGTTGCCGGGCTTGCAGCTGTCGGGCCGGAGCGACCGTCTCTTTCTGGCCCGTGTTCTCTGGCGCGTGTGCTCGCGCGGCTCGGCGTGCGGCGACAGGGCCCGCACCAGCCACACCTGCCCTCCTCCGCACGCCTGGCCATGCACCGCCTGGACGAAGCGGTCGCGTTCGCCGGCCGTGGCCAGGCAGACCCAGCCCTTTTTCTGGGAGCGGTGCATCGTGACCGTTCTTGGACAGTATGCGCCAAAGAACGCGCGGAGCGCGGCAGCGTCGCCGGCCACCGCCACCAGGGGGTCCCCGGACACAAAGCAGACCGAGACGGTGAAGGGAAACGCGCTGTAGGGCTTGGGGCGGTTGCTGGGGCCGGGGGGTCTCTTGGGGGTAACATGGCCGGTGAGTGCCCGGCCCTTGCGGTACGCGTGCTGGAACGGGTGCGGCAGGGTGTCGGCGCGGCCGGCGTGCTGCGCCTCGGCCTGGGCATGGTGCAGCAGCCGCAGCAGGACGGCAAGCGTGCGGACGACGTCGTTACCGGCCTGGTGCTTCTTACGGGCATGCGCGGGCGCAAAGGGGCTGAACGGCATGCCCAGGGCTAGGAGCACGTTAGTCAGGCTGGGCGGGTAGACGCCGGTCACGCGGGCGACGACGACCTGCAGGTCGCACCAGCCGGACAGGAGGGCGCCGCCGACGGCAGTCGGGCACCACTGCTGCAGGGCCCAGTACTCCAGCCCTATGCCGTAGCCTACGAGCACCAGGGTCACCGGCGGGGCGCCGGGGCCGAGCCGGGCCTGGAAGCGGTCGCGGGCCGCAGTCAGCAGGGCCGTCAGCTGCGCGTCCAGGTCGCGCTCCAGCACCGGGATCTCGGGGCCGGGCAGAAGCAGCCGCTCCCGGCTCTTAGGCCAGGCTGTAGGGTGCGGGCGGGCGTCGCTCAGGATGCGGAAGGCGTAGCCCTCGATCTGGTTCTGCTCCATCATGTCCTCTGGGCCCTGCTTCAAATCCAGAGGCCCGTACCCCACGGCGCCATGCGGTCGGTAGACGTGGCGCTCGTCGATGGTGTCTGTCGGGTCGGTCCTGTCGCTCTCGCTCTCGTCGTGCCGGTAGCGGCTGTCGGGCGCGTCCGCTTCGGGCTGCAGGATGGCCGAAGGCGGAAGCACGGCCACGCCCATCTGCCGCAAGTTGTCATGCTGGCCCTCAAAGTCCACGGCCACATAGGCTGTATAGGGCGTGTGGTGGTTGTACAGCTGTGGCAGATGGTTGAGCGGAACGTCCCACAGTCTGCCGTCGTTTTCCCGCCGGGTCAGCCTCATAAAGTCCCACTGAAGCATAGCTTCTCTGCAAGATATGGAGTTTGGAAAGGAAGACATGGTGAGCGGAGAGAAAACAGAAAAGATGGAAGATGGAAAAGTGAAGGGTGCAGTCGAAAAAAGAAAGCGGTCGTCGTGGCGGCGTGGCACTTATACACGACGGGCCCCACTGTTTAGGGTTGTGGGTTGGTTGCTGGTTGGTCCTTTTTTTGGTCGGCCGTGGCAGGAGTTTGTCTTATACCGAATGGAGGGTGGCAATCAGAGGTTCTGGTTGGTCTACTGCCTTGTGCGGTGGGGCCAGTCGGACGAGTCATACGGGCATTTTTGCCGTTTGGTCTGGGTCGTCATGGCCGCCACTCTCTACAGTGACTGAGCAAAGGGAACGAGGAAGCCGTAGCACGACATGTATTGAGGATATCTGCAGTACGCGCCCTTGTCTCTTCGTCCTCTCGGAGATCACATGACCCTCCTTTCCCACACGCTTGGGTGCCCCCCCCCCCCCCCCCCCCCCCCCCTACCAGTCCAGCTTGCCGTCGCCCTCCGTCGCGCAGCCGCTCTTGGCCCAGTCGTAGACGCCGCCGCGCTCGCGGAAGGCGGCCTCGTCCCAGAAGACGCTGGCGAGCGCGGGCTGCACGCCGACGTCGACGATGGGCGCGGACGGGGCGCGGCCGTTGCGGTCGAGGAAGCGCAGGTACTCGTCGAGGATGAGGTAGCTGCGGGCCATGAGCCGGTTGGGCTCGGGCACGAGGCAGGGCTGGGCGCGGTGGCGGTCGACAAAGGCGTCGAACTCGGCGTCGGTGATCGTGAACCGGTGGCCGTTGCGCAGCCGCTCTTCCGTGTCGTTCTCGCCCGCCACGATCAGCACCTGGAAGCACTTCCAGCGGAACGGCTGCAGGCGCGCAATGTGCGCGTTCATGTCCTCGGCGTGGTTCAGCCGGTTGACGACCGTGTTGAGCTTGAAGCGCACGCCGGCCGCGCGGCACCAGCGCGCGACCACGTACAGCTGCGCGACCTGGTTGCCGTCGCCGCGGCCGATGGCCACGTTGGTCGCCTCGTCGAACGAGTCGCAGCTGACGGCCAGGATGTCCAGGTGGCGCCCGTACTGCTGCAGGAAGCGCTCGCGCACCTTGCTGCCGTTGGTCACGACCGACGTCGACTCCAGGTGCAGCGTCTCCTTGCAGAACACGAGCAGCTCGCCCAGGAAGTGCGGGTACAGGAACGGCTCGCCGCCGGCAAAGTTGATCTTGCGCATGCCCGCCTGCTGCAGCAGCCGCAGGCCGGCCTTGGCGCGGTCCAGCGTCTCAATGTGCGACGTCGTGGCCGTGTGAAAACAGAAGCCGCAGGCCTTGTTGCAGCGCCGCGTAAAGTGGTAGTTGACCGAGACCGGGACCTTGCCGCGGGGGCGGCGGTTGCGGGCAGCGTGGACGGCAACCACGGCCGCGGCCAGGAGGGCGAAGAGCAGGACGAGCAGGTGCATGTTGGAAGCTCGTTGGAAAGATGAAAAGAGGAGAGGAAGAAGAGGAAGAGGAGGAGGATGGAGAGGTCAAATTAAATAGGGGAAGAAAAGGAAGACAAGGAAGCAAGTGAGTGAATACCCATCACAGGCACACTGCGACTCGTTCATTGTCTGCACAGCACGCATTCACTCTCCTGACGATGAACAACCTGGTCACTGTGCATTGAATGCTTCAGTTCTTTTTCCCATATAATCTTCCCATAGAATCCCTGCCGCGGTTCTCTCGCTATCTGATAACAACAATATCCAGCTGTGACAAGCACAACCCGTCCATGGATGCCACACGTCCCGTCATCTTCGTCATTGGTACGGGTTGTCGCACATCTCCTCCCATTCATTGACACTTCCTAACTGACAAGGCGCCCCCGGAGCCGGCAAAGGCACCCTCTGCCACCGCCTGGCCGCCGACCACAACCTGCTGCACCTCTCCGTCGGCGACATGCTGCGCAAGGCCGTCAGCATGCCCGACGCCGACCCGGTGCTTGTCGACCATGTGCGTAGCTCCGCGCTGCTGCCGACGGAGCTGCTCTTCTCTGTGCTGCGGCCGCATCTCGAGCGCGGCGCGGGGGACGACCGGCGCCTGGTCCTCCTCGACGGGTTTCCGCGGCGGCTGGACCAGGCCCAGGCGTTTGCATCCGAAGTGACTCACCTAATTCACCGACAAACAGAACAAAGGCTGACCAACAGTTCGGCCCCCCCCGCCTCCTCCTCTTCTTCGACTGTCCCCGGGCCCTCGCCGAGGAGCGCGTCGTCGGGCGCTGTCTGGGGCGTGCTGGCGACGACCGGGCGACGTTCCAGAAGCGGTACGCCGAGTTTGCGGAACTGAACCCGCCCGTCGTGGACTACTACGGGGCCCATCTGCTGCAGGTATGTACCCGCTGACGGTCCGCTCTTCTCTCCGTGCTAACCCCCCAGATCGACACCAGCGGCCCGTCCGACGTGTCCTACGCCATGCTGCAGCGGGCGCTGGAGACGCGAGACGTTTGGAACATTTGAGGGACTGTCTGTGTAGATAGTGAATAGAACTTATTTGAGGAAACCGAATTCCACGTAGTTCAAAGAGTGCATCTTCATCTTGCATGCCGTGCCACAATCCATCTCTTTCCCGCTAAACGTCAACTGGAAGAATCCCGGCAGTTGAATCGACACGGCGGTATCGATGGCGAACACTCTTTGATCGTGCTGTGATCCCGACGAAGATACGCTTGTCCAAATGCTCGTAAACCTCCACACATCTTTTACACGTTGGGTCCCGCGATCACCCAAGCCACCCCTGGACCCTTGCATCGTGCAGCGCCCGATGCGACGCTCCGGCGGCTAGGGCGCGGCCTGCATATACGACAATAGCGGCAATTCTCTCTCACTCCGAACCCGATTGGCACAATTGGCTAGCGCGTAAGACTTTTAATCTTAAGGTTACGGGTTCGAACCCCGTATCGGGTAGTGACTTTTTGTTCTTTTTTTGTCGGTTCAAAGTACTTTTTCTGTTCTTCTCCTTTCCCTTTTGTTGAGCTCTTTCTTTTTGCCTTTCCTCCCTACTCTTCATCTTCTGTTCTCCCCGACCCGAAGATCATGCTCGCCCCACCACCCCCCTCCCCACCGTCTCAAAGTACGCCGTCAGCTTGCCCTTGGGCTCGCCCGGCAGAAACACCCACGCGTACGTCTCCATGAACGCGGCGATCCGCGCGTCCATCGCCGCCATAACCTCCATCTTGCGTGCCTCGTCCTCTGCCTCCGCCCTCCCAGCCAGCACCACCGTCTCGTCCAGCTCCACCTCCCCCACCGTGTGCCCAAAGTCCGTCGCGTCCACCACGATCGTCACCCCGTCGTCCGCGCGCCACGCCTGCCGGTGCGTCACGAACGCGGCCAGCGGCAGCAGGCCGAAGGGGCGGTCGGGGTCGGAGCCCAGTAGATTTGTTGTAGAGGCGTCCCGCGCCAGGGCGTGCACACACCCCCCCACCGCCGCCGCGCCCTGCAGCTCCTCGAACCGCGAGTTGCGCCAGTCGCCGCCGCGCCGCACCTTGGCCTGCCACGCGCCGTTGCGACGCCGCACCCACGCGCCCGCCACCGCCAGCGCGCCGTCCGCGCGGTCGTAGTAGGCGTCGCGCAGGACCGTGGGCGGCAGCGCCTGCAGCCGGCGGAACGGCGGGCGGCCCGCGTGCTGCGCCAAAACCGGCACCGCCAGGCCGCGGAACTTGCGCTCGACCTCGAGCACGATGCGGCGCGGGGTCATGGTCGTTGTGTGGGCGAGAGAGCCGTGTTTATCAAGGTGAGGAGCAACGACTGCTGTGTTGTGCTGTGCTGGTCGCAGTTCATGCAAACGGTCTACACGTGACCGTGCAAACGGACATCGGACGGGACGACGGCAAGATTTGTGCATTGGTGAATTCGCAAAGATTTGCAGGAGTACAAGATACAAAAAGGCAATGTGCCGTGCACCATCTACCCCCCCCGGCCGAGCCGCCCGAGCAGCGACCGCCGCGCCGACCCAAACTGCGCCGGGTCGACCGCGCCGCCGCCGTGCGCCGCGCACGCGTCGGGCAGCACCTGGCCCTGCGACTCGAAGAAGAAGGCGGACACGGCGAACGCGTGGGGTGCTGCGCCGGCCGCCGCCGCCCCCGTGCACGTCCGCGTCGTCGCCGTCGCCGCCAGCTGCGGCCAGCAGCGCGCGCACCACGCGAAGCCGGGCGGCCCCGTGTGCGCGGCCGCGCCGGGCACGAGGCGGCCGCACAGCTTGTTGGCGCAGCAGACGGCCGAGCGGCTGCTGCTGCTGCTGCTGCCGTCGGCGGCAGGCCGTGGCGTCGGCGTCCAGTCCGTGCGGTACATCCAGCGGACCCCCGGGTCGACGAGGCCGACCCGGTCGGTCTTGTCTGTCTCGTCGGCCCGGAAGAGGGCGCTGGCGACGGTCGGGCCGTCGCGCAGGCCCAGACGCCTGCACACGGCGTTGCAGCTGTGCGTCGCAAAGAACAGCTTGAAGCCGTCGGCGTTGAGGTTCGTGTCGCTCAGCGCAAAGCGCGCCGGGTCGCGCGTGTGCACGACCGGGTCCGTCAGCACGCCGCCGACGCCCTGCAGGTCGACCACCAGCAGCCGGCTGCGCGACCGCTCGTACGTGTAGTGCGAGAACGCCTGTGCCGCCATGCTGCGGGCCACCGCCGGCGCGTTCGCCGCCACGTGCGCCGCGCTCCGGATCTCCGTGACCTTGTTCAGGGCCTTGCGCTTCATCGACGCGAACCCGCCGCTGACGACCTTCACCGGAGTGAAGGCCCCCCCCTTCTCAAGGTGGCTGACGCCGCCGCAGTTGTTGTTGTACTTGGTGTACGCGCTGCCGTTCGTCTCCAGCAGCGGCTCGAGCAGCAGGCACGGCACACCGCCAGCGTCACTCGCCGCCACCGGCTCCAGGCACGTCACGACAACGAAATCCAGCGCGTACTGGTCCTCGCCGACGAGCTCGTTGAACTCGAGCGCAAACGCCTTGGCCAGTGCCTGCATGCGCATGTCCTCGACTAGGTCGGCCAGCTGCTTCGGCGTCTTGAACGCCTTGACCACCAGCGGATTCGTCGACGCCGCCGTGCGCGCGTACGACACCGTGCGCAGGCCGCCCTGGGCAAAGGGCTGCGAGCGGCACAGGATCGTGAGGTCTGTCGTGCTGATCGGGATGTTCTCGTCGCTGTCCATCATGCGCTCGAGCAGCGTGCCGGCGGCGCTACCGTCGCCCGCGGGCCGCAGCACGACGTCGGGCGAGAAGGCCTTGACGTGGAGCGTCTGGTCCAGCCACCTCTTGTCGTTCCACCGTGGCGGCGTGTTGTCCACCGGGACCGTCAGATGCCGCTGCCACGAGTCGTCGTCCTCGTTGTCGTCGTGGTCCTTGTCCTCGTAGGCCCTGCTGGTTCTGGCTGTCCTGTCGGCTTGTCCGGCCACCAGCGTGGCGTCGGACGCGCTCGTCGTCGCCGTGCCGCCGCCGCGTGGTGTCTTGACGACTTCCACGGCCCTGGCCTTCTCGGGTGGGCGGTCGTTTTCGTCCTTGGCCTTCTCGGGCGGGCAGTCTGTCTCGTCCTTGGCCTTCTCGGGCAAAAAGTCCGTCTCCACGTCCTCCTGCAGGGCGCCCAGGGCGGCCGCCTTGGCCTGCTGGGAGCGCATCCCGCGCGCGCGGCTGGTGGTGAGAGAGGACGACAGGCGCACGGCGGTGCGCGACGACGACGCGGCGACGCCGCGCACGACGAGGCGGCCGAGCGCCTGGTGCCCGCTGCCCAGGTCGTTTTCTTCAAAGTGCAGGCCGCCGGCGATGGAGTCGTCGGCGTGGTGGCCCGGGCCGCCGCGGCGGCGGCGTGCGTCGTGCAGGCCGAGCGAGACCATGGCGGCCTTGGCGGCGTAGGTGCTGTTCGGGGAGAGGCGGGCGTCGGGCGCGGCGGCGACGTAGGCCCGGAACAGGTTGAAGAGCATGCGGTCGGTTTTCTCCTTCATGCGGAAGAAGACGTAGTTGATGCGGGCGGCGATCATGCGCTCGGCGACGCCGGCCAGCGTCATGCCGTGCGGCTCGGGCTCGTCGCGGAAGCGGTCGGTGTACGGCGCCGCCTCCAAGTGGTGGTTGTCGCGGCCGTGGGCGGGCGCGTCGCCCAGGTGCATGATGCAGCGCGTGGGGTGGCGCCACGAGAGCTGCAGCGCCTTGTCGAGGCCGCCGACGACATCCTCGCACGTGTCCAGGCTCTGCTGCGTGTCGAGCCCGTCGAGAAAGCGGAAGACGGCGTCGGTGTCGCGCGTAAAGTCGATCCACTCGAACGGGTCCGTCGTCTCGTGGTCGCGGTACGCCACGATGGCGAGGCGCACGTCGGCCTCGCCAAAAAAGGCGTCCTGGAGCTCGTTCACAATGCCGTGCACCTGCCGCTTCACCGAATCGATGAGCCACTTCATCGACACCGTGGCGTCGATCAGAAAGAGCACGTCCGACGCGCACGACGCCTTGAAGATGCTGCCCGTGGGCCGCGGGCCGCGCGCGGACTGGGCCCGTCGCGCATCCGCCTGCAGCCGTTCGACGCGCAAGGCCGCTTGGGCCGCGGAGAGGTCACCATGTTTGTTCTCTGTGTTCTCTGTGTTCTCTGTTTTCTCTGTTTTCTCGGCGACGGGGATCAGGGGGGCGGGCGAGGCGGCCTTGGCCTTGCTTGGCGGCGAGCTGGGGTTGATCAGGGTGACATCCTCGTCCCGGTTGTGTGGTAGTTTCGACATGGTGGCAGCAATGGTGAAGAATCGATGGCGAAAATGCCCGAGCGATGGCAGAAGCCCGGGAGAAGAGCCATCTTAAGCAGCGGCCAACCTTTCGTCGAGGCGTTCGGCAAGGCGAGGCGGACTGCGATCGCGTCGTGATCCGGCTAGGCTGATTGCACAGCCGCAGAGCGCCAAGAAGGCGGATTGCTACCAATACCCCACGGGGATTTCCGTATACGGGGTAGGCGAAATGCCCATTGTGCATGCTTCTGTTGATCTGGTGAGGTGTATTCCGTAGGTAGTTGGAAGAAGTTTAATCGGGTTTGTACGGAGTCGGTTTTCTGTGACCTGGCTCCTTCCCTGGTTCTGCCCTGGGTCCTACCCGGCCCCTCGGTTTCTTCCACCGCACCTTCCCCTGGCCCATTCAGTATCTGCCCTGGCTCCTTCCCATCGAACCACCGCCGTCGCACCTTCCCCACCTCCCCGCGCCCGTTTCTTCCTTCCCGTTTGGCCGTTCGAATCGCCGGCCAGGATGGCGAGCGCGGGCCGGCCTTTGTCGACTTGCCCCCTCTTTGACGTCATCGTATGACAAATGCAAAGAGGTAGACTTTCCGCTCTCTCTCTCTCTCTCTCTCTCTCTCTCTCTCTCCCCAAACCAAAACAACAACCACATCCAATAAAAAACCACCACACAATGTCCCACCACGTCCTTCTTCTCGGCGGCCACGGCAAAATCGCGCAGCTGCTCACGCCGCTGCTGCTGCGCCGCAGCTGGGCCGTCACCAGCGTGATCCGCAACCCCGACCAGGCGCCCGCGATCGAGGCGCTCGCCCGGGACGCGCCCGCGGGCGCGCGGCTCACCGTGCTCGTGCACAGCCTCGAGGACGTGCGCAGCCAGGCGGACGCGCAGGCGGTGCTGGACCGGGTGCGGCCGGACTACGTGGTGTGGAGCGCGGGCGCGGGCGGCAAGGGCGCGCCGGAGCGCACGAAGCTGGTGGACCAGGACGCGGCGATTGCGTTTGTGGACGCGGCGGCGGCGACGCCGTCCGTCAAGCGCTTCGTGCTGGTGTCGTACACGACGGCGCGCCGCGCCAAGGCCGCCTGGTGGGACGAGGCGTCGTGGGCGCAGGGCGACGCGACCAACCGCGGCGCGCTGGCGCGCTACTACGAGGCCAAGATCCGCGCAGACGAGGCGCTGTACCGGGCCAGCAAGCGCCGCGCCGACTTTGCCGCGATCGACCTGCGCCCCAGCCGGCTGACGGACGAACCGGCCGGGCCGGTGGAGATTGGGCGCACGGCCCGGGCGGTGGGCACGACGAGCCGGGCGACGGTGGCGGCGGTGGCGGACCTGTTCCTGGCGCACGACACCGCGCGGTCGGCGTGGGTGGACGTGCTGGACGGCACGGAGGACGCGGCGGCGGGCGTGGACCGGGTGGTGCGCGAGGGCATCGACGCGGTAGAGGGCGAGCCGGTGACGAAGGAATAGGAGTCTACGCAGACACAGGTATTTCGCAACGACCACGAATGATTGCTATGAGACCACTAGAATGCTACGCCTAGTCGTAAAACACCAGCACGCGCACCTCGATGCTCTCGCGGTGCGGCTTGTCGGCGGCGGCCGGGTCGACGAACGCGGTGTGCGGCACGCGGCGCGCGCGGCCGTCGTGCAGCGAGTCGTAGCACTTGATCAGCGTGACCTCGTCGGGCCGCTGGGCGTACTTGAAGAACCAGCGGTGGCCGGGGTTGGGGCGCACGCTGTACGTCTCGCCGCGGCGGTTGGGGTAGATGAGCGCGGTGGGCACGAGGTCCTCCTCGGCGACGGAGTGGGCGTCGGCGACGGCGAGGGGGTCGCGGAAGATGGTCTTGATGGGGCGCCAGACCTGGGGGGCAGGGGGGCACATGCGTGAGTAGTGTTCGCCAAAGCAAGAAAGAGGAGGAGGCCTACATTGATAATCTGGAACCGCTTCTGGTGCAGGGCCGCCGCCTCGTCCGGCAGGTGGTAGTCGACGCGGCTCTCGGCGGCCGCGTACGACTGGTCAATGTGCACGCGCTGGACGGGCCCGCGCAGCGCGTCGGTGCCGCGCCGGGCGCCGTCCTTGGGCTGGCGGCGGATGGTGTGGTCGAAGATGAAGGTGCGGGAGGCGCCGGTGCTGCCGGTGTCAGTGGGCGGGCGTCCGGTGACGGACCAGAGGGGGGGGGGACCTACGCCGCCTTCAGCAGGGCATCAACCTCCGGATAGTACTCGGCCTTGATCTTCTCGTCGTCGACAAAGTCCTTCTCGCGGCTCACGTGCCGGTACACCTGGAAGCCGTGGCTGTCGAGCGTGTAGCGGTCCTCCTCGCCGGTGATGTCGTGGACGACGACGGGCTGCGGCACGAGCGGGCGCTCAAACGACTGGGCATCGCTGGGGGGGGAGTTAGCGGGACAGTCCCGGTGTGGAAGGGTAAGTACGCACCCCGCATAGCTCGGCGCCGGCGGCGAGCCGTCCTCGTTGTCCTTGTAGTAGTTGAGCACGGTGGCGACGTCGTGGCGGGCCGGGGCGGCGGCCGGCTCGACGAAGACGCCGGCGGTGCCGGGGGCGTGTTGGACAGCAGCGGAGGCCATGATGCGTATCGAGGGATGGGTTTGTCTGTCTTCTGCTCCCGAGACGGCGTCCCCCAGACGACCGCCGTCCTCTTATACCCTCCGCCCATTAGAAATGCGTGCGGGGTGGCATTTGTCAGGACGCACGCGCCGCGCCGTGTGGTCGCCGAGGAGCACGCCATCGATTTCGTGAAGCATGTCATGACAGCCATTTGTCAGCGCGGCGTGGGAGCGGCGCGATGCGGTACACGGGACAGGCTTGTGCATTGCTAATACGGCGTACGCCCTTCCATGGGCATCTCCCCCCCCTAACACGACAGCAGCCGCGCCCGCAGATCCGGGTCGCTCGCGTACACGTACAGCCCGTGCACGCCGCGCGTCAGCAGCACGTGGACGGCGTTGAGGATGAGCGCGGCTTTCACGTCGGCCGCGGCGGCGTCGTGGGTGCGCCCGAAGAAGGCGCCGGTGTCGTGGCAGCGCTCCGGTCGGACGACGACGCGGTCGGCGATGGCGTCGTAGCCGATGCTGGGCCCGAGCAGCACGCCGGCGTACGCCAGGTCGAAGCCCTGGATCGTGTACACGCTGCCGCAGAAGCGGTGGCTGTCCGGCTGCTCGGCCCACGGCGCCGCCCGCTGCGGCAGGTAGCGGTCCCACGGGATGCGGAAGCGGCCGTCGTCGCCGTCGACGAACCAGCTTTTCTGGGCGGCGCCGCCCTCGCCCGCCCGCGGCAGCCGGTACGGCCAGTCGTACGTGGCCAGCAGGCGCGCGCCGCCGCCGCCGGCCGCGTTGCGCCGCATCAGCGCCGCGTACAGCGCGGCGGCCTCGCCGTAGATGCGAAAGTCAAACGCCGCGCGGTCGCCGGCCGCGCGCCGCTCCGCGTCCGTCCGCGGCCGCGGCAGCACGCGCCGCTCCGCCGTCAGCGCGCGGATCCAGCGGTGCACGTCCGGGGCCGCCGCCACGCGGAACGGCTGGGCCAGGCGGTGGCGCCCGACGGCGGCCAGCCCACCGGGAAAGCCGTCCAGCACCGCCTCCAGTCCGGCCGCGTCCCAGTGCGCGTCGAAGCGCAGCGTCTGCGCGGCGTCAAAGACCACCACCAGCACGCGGGCGCATGCCAGCAGCGACGCCAGCTGGTTGTCGCCCAAGAAGCGCTTGTACGCGTTCTTCCGGCTCAGCAGCAGGTGCGCCTCGTCCACCAGCACCACGTCTGCCGTCGCCCGCTCTTTGGTCAGCCGGTTGATCAGCGTCGTCGGCCGCTCCACGTCCGTCTTGCGCACGTGCGCCGCCTGTGCCGCCAGCCGGTGGTACAGCTTGAGCATCTCGGCGTGGTTGACGACGAGGTAGTTGTGCGTGCCGCAGAGGGGGTCGTCGCGCCCCCCTCGCGCCCCTCGCGCCCCGCGCTGCAGCTCGTCCAACAGCGCCGCCAGCACCACGCTCTTGCCCGTGCCCGCCTCGCCCTCAATCACAAAGACCGACGGCCGCCCGGTCGCCGCAAACGACTGCAGCCCCGTGCGGCAGAACTGCAGCACCGTCGCCCGCAGCTGCTGCTGCTCGGCCGACAGCGGCACCTGCGCCAGGCGGGCAATCGCGTCGCGGTTCGTGCTGCGTTGCTGGTCCGTGGGCGGCTGATCCATGGGCGAGGCGGGATCCCGTGTCGGTGGCAGCGGCGGTGGCAGCGGCGGTGGCGACGGTGCTGGCGAGGGTCGGGCCGACGAGGATGGTGCTGGCGATGCTGCCTTCTGCACCTCGGCCCGCTTCCGCGCGCTTCGGCGCACGCCCGCCGTCTGGGCGTGCTTCATGATGCGGCCGCTCTGGGCGGGCATGGTGTGTTGTTTGCAGAGTGCATCGTGGTGTTCAACACTGGTCAGCTTCAAGACCGTATCGAAGTCATCACGTCCAAAATGATGAAGACGACACCCGAGTGACTCCTTCGCCGTCGCCGCAAGGAGCAAAGTCTTGGCGCCACCGCCGCGAGGCGCCGTTAACCGACGGGCCAAAGGATGCCGCTCCCGCGGGTTAGTGCGGCGCGGAGCCGCATCGGTGTATAAAGCTGTCGTCGCGCACAAGACACGCCGCGGTCCACCGTCGATCCTGTGTTGCGCATCCGTTTCGCGATCATGTGATCGTCCGACGTGGGTCCACGCGTTATTTACTGGTATTTCTCTCGCGAACGCCAGACAGGAAAAGGGGGTCTTGCCAACCCAACTCCCGAAAAAGGCGATGCCCTACCCTGCCCCCCTGTCCCCCCTCCCTGGCTTGTTTTTTTTTGACAGGGCTGCGCTACGCCCAGGACGGTTGCAACGCTGCGGATCGTCCGCCGTCAGCAGCGCTTCGTATTCACCGCCGCCCCTGTCAGACTGGCACCCAACGCGGCTCCAACGCGGCAGAGCCTCAACGCCAGGTCACGCCTGGCCAGGGGAAAACCTGTTTTCGACCGGCCGGCGACACATCAACACCATCAACACCATCGACACCATCGACATTCCATCGCCCTGCCCTATCCGTGTCGGACACGGACGCGCTGCCTCGGTGCAATCTCTGTCTGCCGGACCCCTGGCGCGCCGGCGATCCGCAACGTCCAACGGGGCGGCACTCGACCGAGACACGCCACGGCCGGTGATTCGCTGGCGGGGGTTCTTTTTTCTTTTTGCTTGTTCCACCGGTGCCAATAGTCTGGGAGGCCCCTGCCCAGCCGCGGCACGCCCCACGGCCCCAGCGGGTGAGACGGGACTGGAAGTACTCGGTACTCCGTACTTCGTCAAGAAGAAAACAAGAATGGCACGGACTGCAAAGGACCAGGCGCCTAAGACGTGGTAATGGCTACGTGTTGTCGTATCTTACGGTGGTATCTTACAGAAGACGGAGTGCGCTTATGCTGACGGGTAAGGCACAAAGTACTGATCCCTGTCGGCGGTGACGCTGGGCCCTGCAGACGTCACCCGCCCTGCGTTCCTAGCCAGTGATCGGCACGAAAGGCTGGCGGTGGAGCGCAATTAACGAGGGTTCAGCTGAAGGCCCAAATTGGCAATGCCCGTCATGGCATATCAGCGCCGAGCAATACCCGTCGGCGGGGGCCAATGCGAATACGGCACACGGAAGACACGGCGCTCGGGTGGCCGCCCGAGTTCAAGGCTCTTAAGCACTCGTTTCCCTTGATCGTCTCTCTCCAGCTCTCTCCCGCTCTCTCTTCAACACCTCCTCACCTTCCTCTCTACCCCCCCCCCCCCCCCCCCCCCCCACCCCCCCCCCCACCCCGGCCATGCGTTTCTCCCTCGCCTGGGCTGCCGCCCTCGCCGGCCATGCCGCCGCCACCACGCTCGGGGCCCTCGTGCCCGACGCCGGCAACACCGTGCGCCACTTCGACCTCACGCTGACGTGGGAGACCAACGCGCCCGACGGCTTCGCGCGCAAGATGGCGCTGGTCAACGGCCAGTTCCCCGGCCCGCTGCTGGAGTTCACCGAGGGCGACGTGGTCGAGGTGCTGGTGCACAACAAGATGCCCTTCAACACCACGATCCACTACCACGGCATCGAGATGCAGGACACCAACTGGTCCGACGGCGTGCCCGGCCTGACCCAGCGCCAGATCAAGACCGGCCACAGCTTCCTGTACAAGTTCAAGGCCACGCAGTACGGCAGCTACTGGTACCACGCCCACCAGCGCGGCCAGATCGACGACGGGCTGTACGGGCCCATCATCATCCGGCCCAAGGCCACGCGCGCGCGGCCCTTTGCGTCCATCGCCAACGGCGACGCCGCCACGCTGCACGCCCTGCTGCGCGCCGAGCAGGCCAGCCGCCCGCTGCTGCTGTCCGACTTCCGCCACGTCACGTCCGACGACGGCTGGGCCATCGAGGTCGCCGCCGGCATCGAGACGCCGTGCTACGACGCCATCCTGATCAACGGCCAGGGCCGCGTCGACTGCTGGTCGCAGGCCAAGGTGCAGGCGCTGCTCTCGCCGTCGCAGCAGGCGCTGCTGGCCGCCGGCAACGAGACCACCCTGACGGCCAAGGGCTGCCTGTCCGCCAACATCATCGGCAACGTGCTGGCCGCCGGCGTGCCCAACAACATCTCGTCGCTGCCGCCCGCCATCTTCGACGAGTGCACCGCCACCGACAGCCCGCGCGCCGTCGTCAACGTCACCAAGGCCGGCTGCCGCCAGGACACGTGGGTGGCGCTCGACGTGATCGGCACCTTCGGCCTCGTGACGGGCGCCTTCAGCATCGACGGCCACGAGCTGTACGTGTACGCCGTCGACGGCTCGTACATTGAGCCGCAGCGCGTCGACGCCATCGAGGTCACCAACGGCGACCGCTACTCGGTGCTGTTCAAGGCCGGCGCCGACGGCGACTACACGATCCGCATGGCGTCGGACTCGGCGGCGCAGATGCTGGCCGGCTACGCGACGCTGGCGGTGCGCACCAAGGGCGCGGACACGCCGGTCGGCACGACCAACGCCACCGCGTACATCAACGACGTCGGCGTGGCCACGTCCGACGCCGTCGTCAAGTTCAACCAGACGGCGATGAAGGCGTTCCCGCCCGACACCGTGCAGGCGACGGCGGACCGCACGTTCCGCCTGGGCATCAAGGTCGCGGGCGCCAGCTACAACTGGGCGCTCAACAACACCATCTTCCCGGCCGAGCTGGACAACGAGGACCCCGTGCTGTTCCACCCGCGGCCCAACCTCGAGAACAACGTGACGCTGACGACGCGCGTCGGCGAGTGGGTCGACCTCATCTTCCAGACGCTGACCTTTCCCATGCCGCCGCACCCGATCCACAAGCACGGCACCAAGATGTGGCTGATCGGCCAGGGCGAGGGCACCTTTGCCTACGACACCGTGGCCGAGGCGGTGCAGGCGATCCCGGGAAGCTTCAACCTGGTCGACCCGCCCAAGCGCGACACCATCGCGACGCCCAACGCCGTCACCGGCCCCGTGTGGATGGTGCTGCGCTACCAGGTCACCAACCCGGGCGCCTGGTTCCTGCACTGCCACATCCAGAGCCACCTGCTGGGCGGCATGGCGATGACGATCCAGGACGGCATCGACCAGTGGCCGGTGGTGCCGCTGGAGTACCTGACGTACGAGTAGGCGGTGGGTGGGCGAGGACAGAGGTAGACTTAATCTTAATACACGGTTCGCCGAGGTTTCCTGGGGTAGACGGTTCCTGCATCGTACTCCGTAGTGCTGGTGCGGGCTCGGCCCGCGGATGTGTTGGGGTAGCCTGGTCCGCGGGTATTCCCCGCGTGCATCGCTTTTAAACACGAGGCCACACCAGTAGACACGACAGTCGACTCGACAATTCAGACCAGAAACAACATCGAAAATGGCCCTCCCCAAGACGATGAAGGCCGGGCAGTGGGACCCGGCGCTGAAGAAGGTGGTCGTCAACGAGATCCCGGTGCCGGAGCCGGGCCCGCACCAGTTCGTCGTGCGCATCACGTCGGCGTCGCTGTGCCATACGGACCTGATGGCGATCGACCGCCCCGGCATCACGGCGCCGTTCACGCTCGGCCACGAGGGCGTCGGCCTCGTGGCCGCGCTGCACCCGACGGCGGCCGGGCACGGCTTCGCCGCGGGCGACCGCGTCGGCTTCCTGTACGTGATCGACTGCTGCTTCGCCTGCGAGGGCTGCCAGGTGCACAACCAGCTGTGCCAGACGGGGCAGCCCAAGATGCAGGGCTGGGGCGCCGACGGCTTCTTCGCCGAGTACGCGCTCGTCGACCGCCGCAACGCCATCCACCTGCCGCCGGCATGGAGCCTGCAGACGAGCTCGGTCTTTTTCTGCGCGGGGATTACGGGTAAGCGGTCCTCCCCCCCGGTAGCCACTGTTCTATACTGACCCCCAGCCTTCAACGCCGTCGACTCGTGCGACCTCGCCCCCGGCCAGTGGCTCGCCGTCATCGGCGCCGGCGGCCTGGGCCAGCTGGCCACGCAGTACGCCAAGGCGATGGGCCTGCGCGTGGCCGCCGTCGACATCAACGACCGGACGCTGGCCGTGTGCGCCGCGCAGGGCGCAGACGCGGTGTACAACTCGCGCACGGACCCGGACTACGTGGCCCGGATCAGAGAAACAACCGGCGGCGGCGTGCACGCGGCGGCCGTTTTTAGCAACGCCATCGCGGCGTACCGCGCGGCCCCCCGCGTGCTGCGCGTCGGCGGGCTGCTGATGGTGATCGGGCTGCCGGACGAGGAGCTGTCGGTGTCGACGATGGACCTGGCGCTCGGCAAATACCGCATCAAGAGCGACAACACCGGGATCCCGCCGCGCATGCAGAAGGCGGTCGACTTTTCCACGCGGCACAAGATCGCGCCGGCGGTCGAGCTGCGGCGGCTGGAGGAGCTGGACGCGATGGTCCACGAGATGCGCGCGGGCACGGCGACGAAGCGGATGGCGGTGGTGTTTGATTGATTTTTTGATTGTGGTGTTTATTATTGGAAAAAAGTGTTTAATATTGAAAAAAAAAACATATTATTTCCCCGCCTATGTGCTCCTACGCCTTCTCTACATGCCCCCGCTCGTGCTCGACCAGCTTCTCGTCCAGCGTGCCGACGACCTCGTCGCCAAAGAGCCGCCCCATCTCCTCCATCGGGATGTTGCCGGTCTCGGGGAAGAAGAAGTAGACGACGAGCCACATGGCGGCGGTGCCGCAGACAAACAGCAGGTAAAACTTGTAGCCGCAGTTGGCAAAGCCGGTGGTCGACGCCTGCAGCACGGTGATGGTGGACAGCCACAGGCCGGTCATGGACAGCGCGATGCCCTCGGAGCGGATCTCGGACGGCCAGATCTCGGACGCGTACGTGTACATGACGCCGTCGATGGTGGCGCCGTACCAGGGGATGAACCAGAACATGAAGAAGACGCCGAAGCCGAGCACGACCTTGTTGGTCGACGGCAGAAACGACGACAGGATCGTCTCGCCGACCAGCGCGGTCTCGACGCCGACCAGGCCGATCAGAAACGACTTGCGCCGGCCCAGCCGGTCGACGATCAGCGACGACGTCGTGTTCGCGCACAACGCCACCACCAGGTACACCCAGTACAGGCCCAGCGCCAGCGCGCTGCCGACGCCCAGCCCCGGGTACAGGATGATCTGGTAGTTGTTGATGACGGTCGTGCCCGTCAGCTGCATGCCGAACATGACGACGAAGCCGAGCGCCGCGCGGTGCAGGTGCGACCGCTTGCCGAGCAGGTAGCGCCAGCGGCCCCAGAAGGTCCGCGACGCGCCGCCGCTCTTGACGCGCTCAAACTCGATCTGCGCCACCATCAGGTCGAACTCGGCCAGCGCAAAGTCGTCGTTGCCGTCGTCGGGGCTGCGGTGCACGCGCACGACCACCGCGCGCGCCTCGTCGTGCCGGTCCTTCAGGATCAGCCAGCGCGGGCTCTCGGGCATCCCGAACGAGAAGCCCAGCAGCACCAGCGGGAACAGACACTGCAGCGCCAGCGGGAAGCGCCAGGCAAAGGCGCCGTTGGTCGAGAAGTAGCAGCCAAAGCTCACCGCCGCCGCCAGGTTGTAGCCGATGCACAGGAACGCGCCGTTCTGGCCCACGAGAAAGCCGCGGTTCGTCGGCGGCGACAGCTCGGCCGCGTACATCGGAAACAGCACCTGCAGCATGCCCACGCCGAAGCCGCCCACGAAGCGGAACACCAAAAACTCCGGGATGTTCGTGCTGCCCGCCTGCACCGCGCAGCCCACAATCGTCACCGCGCTGCCGATCTGGAACGACCGCATGCGCCCCCACCGGTCCGCCGTCCACGACGTCACCAGGCTGCCGAAGAAGGCGCCCGCCTGCGACAGCGAGCTCGTCAGGCCCTGCACCACCACCATGTACGCGTAGCCGTCGGGGTCGGCCGCCTTGTCCTGCTGCAGCTGCATGTACGTGTAGAAGGAGGGTTGGCCCTGGAGCAGGGTTAGCACCACTCGCCCACGCACCCTCGCGCACACCTACCAACGTCGTCGCCACCGCCGACAGACAGTAGCCGATCACGATCGACGCAATGGCCGCAAACGCCACGCAGCGGTAGTTGTACGCCGACACCTTGCGCGGCGCGTGCGGCTTGTCGGCCGACGGGGGGGGAGAAGTGTCGACAGTCATGGCGTAGGGAACGTAGAGAATGTCTATCCATCCAGAGGACGCCTCCTTCCTCCGTCAACAACTTATATGTCGACACACGTGACCACGGCAGCAATAGCCGGGACCGCCTCCGCGGCTATGGTCCCACCGCCGGCCCTACCCCGGATTCCGCGGCTCGGCAGGGGCAATGCGACGTGCTTGCGGGGTAACCTGGGGTAGCAGGGTGGCTGGCACTCCAGAGACACACGGTTCGAATGCCGGACGGGCTGCATGGGAGGGCGACATGGCGTCTCGGAAGATATCAAGGCAGTCGAGTTCCGGGATGGACTGGGGACGTCCTTGCGTCGTTCATTCTCCTTATGGACGATATTTGAGTCTTGCTCGACATCACGACTTAGATCCTCTTGCTGAACATCACAGCTTGGATCCTCTCTTACAACAAGACTGCCTTCTAGTTTTCGTCATCCTTTTTCCACATCAAAGTACTCCGTACCGTCGCATTATAAACACGGACTTAATGTCCGGTCCGATGCCCAGCCCGATCCCCACATGTCCAACCCTTAGGTCTCCCTTTGCTGATTCTGCCGTCCTGCCGTCCTCCCGTCTCCAACACCCACCAACCCCGCCACCATGACCATCACGCACATTGTCCTGTTCGAGTTCAAGGCCGACGCCGCCCCGGAGACGGTCAAAGCGGTACGTCTGCTGACCACGCGACAACCTCTTGCCTCCCACTAACCATCCAGCTCGTCGACGGCCTCTTCGCCCTCAAGACCCTGTGTCTCCATCCCACCACCAAGCAGCCCTACGTGCTGTCCATCAAGGGCGGCAAGGACAACTCGCCCGAGGGCAACCAGGGCGGCCTGACGCACGCCTTTGTCGTCGAGTTTGCCACCGCCGCCGACCGCGACTACTACGCCAAGAGCGACCCGGCGCACCTGGCCTACATCAAGACGCTCGCCGGCGTCGTCGTGCAGGCGCGTGTGCTAGACTTTGTAGACGGAGAGTTTTAGAGCGTGACTAGATTAGAAATCAAAATCGCTTCTAGAGAAAACCATAAAACAATCACAGCAACCCAACATGCCCGCGCTGTGCCCCTACTACCACCGCCAGGACGATGCCGCCCAGCACGGCGAGCAGCGCCTCGCCACCCGCGTCTGGGCCCTCGCCGCGCGGCTCTACCTAGGACCGTCATCGAGTGCTGGCCGACTGACGAGTACACCAACCCCGACGTCGCCGCCGTGCTCGTCCTCCTCCAGTCAGTGCCCACTGCCGCCGTCCTGCGCACCCTCGCCTGGCCGCTGTGCGTCGCCGGCTGCCTCGCATATCCCGACCAGCGACCCGCCTTTTTCGACCTGCTCGCCACCGCCGGCGCCCTGCAGGCCTTTGGCGGCCCGGGACCGTCCTGCGTATCCTGCAGCCCGTGTGGGAGCTGCGCGACGGCGGCGGCATGGACGAGACGTGGAGTGTGGCACGGTGTCTGTCCGTGCTGGGAGTGCCGGTGCTGCTCATCTGACTGCCACGAGAACCTTTGAGGAGGTCACTTCTTGGTCATTCGACAGAAGTCTCGCATGCCCTGAAAGGCGTTTCTATGTCGGACCGCTGCTTGTGCACTTCCTTTCCGAAACCGTAGACCAGTCCGAAATTTTGCGTTTGTAAGAACAGGCAGAAATTCAATATATCGCTTTTTTCTCAGGTGCCTACTTCCATTGAATTGAAGGCAAACGCAGGGAAATGCAAACAGATGGCACATGCAAACGCCCACCTTGGCTATAAAAGCGAGAACCTTCCCGGCTCTTTACTGTCAGGTTCAAGTCCAGGAAACATCCTTTCTCAAGACACCACTCCCCAACTTGAAGTTTTCTGAACAAGATTGCCTTCCCAACCGAACAGATCGGTTCCTTCTTTGAAAAATACAGCTCTGCTCATTCGCTGGCCCGACTATCCGTCGGTTCTCCGTCCGCCCCGGACACCATGCCTACGCTGGGGACCGACATGTACAGCCGTCCTCCCCGGAAGCCGAAAGTACGTCGTGTGGTGCCGGAGGACAAACCGAAACCCCGCGAGTCGGCAATGGAGGAAGCTCTCAAAATAGCCAAGTCTTCGCCTGCTTCGGAAGTGTGCGCCAAAATGGAAGACAAACTTCCCGCAAATCACGGTCTGGTCGAGCAAGATACCACCAAACTTTTCGAACGCCTACTGGGTGTCAGCCTCTCGAAGCTCACGCCGCTGCCCAGCCCACTCGACGGTACGGCGTCCCGCAAGCGCGCGGCCGACGTCGCCTTCCCGCCCGAGGAATTGGGTCCAGCACTCCCACCCGTCCCCGGTTTCATAACCTTATACGGACCATATATTCGACCACTGCTTGCGTCTGGCACCGGACTCGATCCCGACCAGATGGAGATAGACACATGGAAACTCGAGAAAATGCTGGCGGACATCGAAAAGGAAGCTGTATCCGGGCGAGAGACCTTGCTCATGTATATGCGGGAGCGAAAGGGGGCGTGCTATGCTCTGAGAAAACTAATCGGGCTGTATCCGAAGGAGACCCCAGCGCCTCCGCGTCCCGAGCAGGCGGAAGTCGATGCAGGGAAAGGTGGACTCGAGGCCAAGGATGGCGAGTAAGACAACGCCATTCTGCTTCTTGTCTGCTTTGCTTGATGCGAACCTTACGAATTTTGCCCTTACTGCCTCTTTACGACACACGAGGTTTCCATGATTGCTCTTTCACATCCACAGCCACAGAGGAAGTTTTGCCTGTTTACTGCTGGGTGGCTTTCTGGGTCCAGAGTTTTTTGTTTCGTTCTCTTTGCTTTCGACAATATGTCCACAGACAATCCGGTCTGTGGTCTCTCTTTTAATCTTTTTATTCCGTTTCTGGTCATGATGCTATCGTTCGAATCGTTTTTTTTTTAAAATTGGTGCAGGAATGCGGGATGGGAAGTACCACTGATCAGGTATAGGGTTAAGGGGTTTGAAATGAAGTAGTCAACGCCTTTAGGGTGCCAGGAAGAGAAATCAAAGCTTTTCTACACATCCTTGTTCTCTGTCGAGCAGCTCGCTACCGCGTTGACTTTCCACTTCACCCTGAAGATACCCTAGAGAACACTCCATGACTGGTCACATCTCGAATTGCCCGCGTCCACAAGGTATGATGGCGTCTTGCTAGAAAATAGAAACATTTGTCGGCTTTTTGTGGAGGCCCGCCGGATGTGAAGCAGATTTGCCTGTTTGGGGCAGCGCGCGGTGTTTAGCGCCGAACGGATTGCCAACCAGACAGTCAGGCAACGTATAAGTAGATGGCCCCGGAGACGTTCTTGCGAACAAAAAAGAACGAGAACAAACATCCTTCTCATCCTTCATCATCATGGCACATCGCTGTTGCTGGCGGCTCCGGGCAGGTGGGCCGCACCATCGTCGAGGTCCTCTGCGAAGACCCCAAGAACACGGTGCTCGTCGTCGGGCGGCAGGCGAGAGACGCCAAAACAGCAGACGAAGGGCCGGCCGTGCTCGGCGTCGACGTGCAGCACTGGGCGGCCGGCATCCCCGGCGCGGGCGACGACGCGCGCTTTGTCGCGCGGCTGCTGCAGGAGCCGGTCTGGGACCGCACGTCGTACGTCTACGGCGACCGCCTGTGCATGCCCCGCCCGAGAAGCTGGCCCGCGGCGCGAGCACCGAGCGGCCCGGCTTCCAGAAGAACTTTGCCGTGCTGCCCGAGGCGGCGGTGCGGCAGCATCGGGCCCTGGCCCGGGAGGTGGAGACCGGCGATTTGCATTAGCCCGATGGACCCACCCTCTCCGGACCGGGTGGAGAGGGTTAACAAGTGTACGACGTCCACCAAACACACCACTATGAGCATCCAAGCCTGGACCTACACCAACAAGGGCTACCCCCAGGCCCTGCGGCAGCGCACGCTGCCGCTGCCCACCGGCCCGCTGCCACCGCACGCGATCCGCGTGCGCGTCCGGGCCGCGGCCCTCAACCCCGTCGACGCGCAGCTGATGGCCGTGCCGCAGCCGTGGCCGTGCTGGCCGGCGGCGGCGCGGGGACCGGTGGACGAGAAGGACGTGGGCGAGGACTTTTCGGGCGTGGTGGAGGCGGCTGGCGCCGACGCCGGCTTCCGCGCGGGCGACGAGGTCTTTGGCATCGGGCCCTTTGCGGCCGCCGGCACCTTGCGGGCGGTCGTGGACATGGACGTGCGCGCGGCCGTCGTGCTGCCCAAGCCGGCCGCCTGGTCCTGGGCGCAGGCCGCCGCCCTGCCGCTCGTGTGGCTGACGGCGCAGACGGCCGTGGCCGCGGCGGCACCGTTCGTCCCGGCCGCCGGCGGCCGCGTCGCCGTGCTCGGCGGCAGCGCGGCCACCGGCCTGTACGCCGTGCACCTGGCGCGGCAGCGCGGCTGGGCGGTGGTGGCGACGACGTCGGCGCGCAACGCCGCCTTGGTCCGCGGCATGGGCGCCGCCCGCACGGTCGACTACACGGCCGAGGCCGACGTGCCGGCGGCGCTCCGCGCGTTCGCGCCCGACGCCATCATCGACTGCGTCGGCGGCACCGCGTGCCTCGGCCTGGCGCCGCGCTACGTCACCATCGTCGGCGACAAGACCAGCCGCACGGCCCTGGGCGGTCGCGGCCTCTACTGGTGGCATCCGCGGATGATCGGGCGCCACCTGCTGGGCGCGCTGGGACTGGGCGCGTCGTACGCGTGCGTCAACCTCGAGTGCCGCAAGGAGTACCTCGAGACGGCCCTCGGCCTGCCGCCGGACAAGATTGTGGTCGACAGCGTCTTTGCCTTTGACCAGGTCCGGGACGCGTTCGAGAAGATGGTGTCCGGCAAGGTCCGGGGGAAAGTGGTCATCCAGGTTTCGGAGTAGGTCCTTGTTCTCCAGTTTCTTTTGCGGTGCGATGGTCCAACTGGCTCACTGAGGTACGAGGATTCTTCATTTGTAGACTCGTAGGATCCGCTTATCGTCCGGCCAGCAGCCTCGCATAGGCGCCCTCCCCGAAATAGGAGTCGTACGCTCTTTGGGTCTTTTCATTGAGAGCCGCAAGCGGCCGGATGGGCTGCATCCACCTGGGGTCGCGGACGGGCGCTGCCCCACGCACTGCCTCCAGCCCGCGCCGGCCGCCTGCGTCGGCCTCCCCCCGCGGGTACCGGCTGACGCCAAACACCAAGCCGGCCATGCTGGCCAGGTCTTGCGTCGGAACAACCACATCGTGCTCGCCCAGTTCCTCGACGGGCTCCCGTAGAAAAAGCGAAGCGAACTCGAGCCGCAACGGGCCCCCAGCACAGTCCGCGCTTTCTTGTGTCGACAGAGGGCGCTGGCTGGCCGCGGCCCGGGTCGCCGGCCGCGACGCAGAGAACGCCGGAAGCTCCTGCGCCTCCTCGTCCTCCGTTTCCGGACGCGTGGATACCGCATCCCCGCCGGGCACCGGGAGCCGGTTTCCCGTATCCTGCCTTCGCGACGTCATTGTGATCGTCTGCTGCAGGACGGGCGCCGCGTCTGGCGCATGGTCTTCTGTTTCGCGTCCTTCCGTGTATTTCTCAATCGTCAGGCGCTGTCCCTCCCGGCCCAGAAGGACCACCAGAACAATCTGCACGCCGTGGTTCGAGGCCATGAACCACCACCGCATCTTCTGGCGCACGTCCGCCGCGCTCTGCGACCACGCAGCCTCCACCACGAGAGTTGGCCAGTCGCGGTTGCGGTCGCTCGCAGGGAGCCCACTGTCATCGCCCTCTCCTTTGCCTGTCGTCACGAACATCTCGCCGAACGTGGCCGAGCCGCAAGGGGCCCATCCATCCACACCAGCGCCAGCCATGCTGGGCAGTTGCTGCAGGATGAGACTATGGAGCACGTTCTGGCCGATCTCGAGCGGCTTGCTCGGCACGGTGACCATGAGCGTCTGCTCCCACGGATGGTAATGCAGTCGCAGCTTCTGTCTACGCGCATCCCTCTTCTCGAAGAAGCGCTCTGCCGTGTCTGGGGTGACATCTTGACAGCGTTAGCAGTGTTTTCTATCACTTGGAGGTCTGGCCGTACCTCGATAGACGTAGATTCCACCGTCGGACGTTCCCAGATGCTCAAAAAACGAATCCTCCAAAGAGAATGGAAGGGCATCGTCATCAGAGTCGTTGTCAGAGTCCGAGATCTCCATGGCCGTGCCAGAGCGCCTAGGCTGTTCAGACATCGCCATTGTTTTCGATATGAAAGAGAATAGATCGTGGTGTATGTGACGTTAGAAAGATAGAAGTCAGTGTTTTCGAAATAGTTTTATGGACGGCGATATATACGAGCAGGTGATGTCATTCGTAGCCCACCATTTCTCAGCACTGTTTGTCAATTTGTGCCACTGCTCTGAGATTTGCCATGGATATTCTCGTCTTACAGTTCTTACATTTCTTGCAGGTTAAGTATATACGAGGCAAGCAGAGACGGTAATCCAAACGCCAAGTCTTGTTTTTGTATGGAAATCTAGCCCGTCCATTTATTGATCGCCAAAAATACAAAGAACACGAATAAAATGTATAATATATCGACACTAATCGTACTAGACAAAAAGAAAGAAATAATTAATAAATAAGAGAACCTCTAATCACTTTGAGCAGATGAAAACGAGGAGCACCTTTACGAGACGGAGCACATTCCCACTGTGGTTGGCCTTCGCATAGAACACCGATGACCATTGTGCACTACCCTAACTAGATCGAACATACTTTACACGCCGTCGGCATTCGCCACGGCCGCACTGGCGACGGCCTTCTCGCCCTTGGCCTGCACCTGGACCTCGATGTCGTGCTGGCGGGTCTCGGCGCCGACGACGCCGAAGAGCACGTCCATCTCCTCGAGCGAGAGGTTCTTGGTCTCGGGGAGGAGCAGGGCGAAGACGCAGGCGCAGACGTTGAGGGTGCCGAAGATCTGGGGGTCAGGACAGAACACAGCAAGAAAGCAGACATGGGGCTTACCATCCACGTCTTCCAGCCAATGTGCAAAATGGTGCGCGGCGTGATCTTGGAGACGACAAAGTTCCACAGCCAGATGTTGGCGGCGCTGATGGCCATGCCGTAGTCGCGGATGCGCGTGGGGAAGATCTCGCCAATGTACACCCACTGCAGCGGGCCCCAGGAGAAGGAGTAGGCGACGACGAAGAGGTAGATCAGCGCCATCATGCCCTTGCCCGACGGCGAGCCGCTGCCGTTGCCGGGCAGGCCGGGCGGGTGCAGCGCGAGCGAGCCGCCGAGGCCGAAGAGGAAGGCGCCCATGAAGAGCGCGCCGCCGGCCATGATGGCCTTGCGCGGGAACATCTGCACGGTGCCGAGCAGGAAGAGCACGGTGGACGCGAACTTGATGCAGGTGAAGATGCCCGACGCCATCAGCGCGGCGTTCTGGCCGGTGAAGCCGATCTGCGCAAACACGGTCGGCCCGTAGTACAGGATGGCGTTGTGGCCCCCCCACATGGCGAACAGGCCGACGCCAAAGGCCCAGCCCAGGCGCACCAGGTTGCCGGCCTCGAGCAGCTCGCGCAGGCTGCGGCCCTGCGTGGCGGCGACCTCCTCCTGGATCTGCGCCTGGATCTCGGCCAGCTCGGCGACGACGGCCGCGTCGTCGACGGGCGCGCCGCGCAGGTACGCCAGCGACGCGGCCGCGTCGGCCGTGCGGTCCTGGCGCGCCAGCCAGCGCGGCGACTCGGGCACCAGCAGCGACGACAGCATGACCAGCGCGGCCAGCACGATCTGCAGCGACAGCGGCACGCGCCACTGGCGGCTGGTGGGCGCCAGGTGCACGGAGCAGCCGTACGTGGTCCAGTACGCGAGCATGCCGCCGCTGACGAGGAACATCTCGAACAGCGACATCATGATGCCGCGCAGCTCCTTGGGCGCGCACTCGGCCACGAACACGGGCGACACGTTGCTGATCAGGCCGACGCCCAGCCCGGCCACGACGCGCCCCGCGTACACCATGCCCAGCGACGGGCCGTGCGCCGCCGTCTGCAGCACGCCGCCGACCAGGAACAGGAAGCCGGCAATGGCCAGCAGGCGCTTGCGGCCGACGAAGCGGCTGGCGGCCGGCGGGATCAGCGCGCCGAAGAAGGCGCCGGCGTTGAGCAGCGTCACCACGTTGGACGACGCGTCCGCGTACTTGCTCTTGGACGCGGCCAGGCCGAAGCTCTGCTTGAAGCTGGCCAGCGCCACCACGCCGCCGGCCACGCCCGTGTCGAAGCCGAACAGGCAGGCGCCGACGTTGACGGCGGCCGACACGCCGATGGCCGCCTTGTGCTTGCGGAGGGAGGCGAAGAGCGACATGGCGGGGGGAGGAGAAGGACAAGAACCAAGGGGGGGAGAGAAGTCGAAGGGGTGTCGCACCAGCTCAGAGACGGACAGAGCCCATCAGGACGTGGCGCCCAGACGAGCGTATTATCTGTTTGGAACCCAGCAGCGTGCAGCCAGCCCGAGATAACAGGCCGTCCCATCCCCGTCGATTGGCAGATAGCGGAGCGCAGGCCCGGCCAGGACCCACGGCGTGGGAACAAAGGCCATCAGCAACGTCGAAGCGGGTGCTCGCGTTGCCAGCTGGACCGGGGGGATAGGGAGTACCCGCAGCATTCGCGTGGGGTGTCGATAAGGATGCCAAATGCCCTGTTCTGACTGGTGGGGAGACATCCGGGCCAGGATGGGCCCCCACTCCTTGTTATCACCGGTCCGGGTCCGGGCTTCCTTGTTCGGAAGGAAGTCGGCCTGGATTGTAGGATGGACTTTACGGCACGTGATGATTCTCGTCATTGAGGAAGGATGTCCTGTATTGTCTACTCCGTACGAGTCTCTACTTTGGATCCTGCACCTGCCCACACGCCGGACACCGCCGGCTCTCCGCGTCGGCCTGCCAGTGGCGGATCAGCGGCTTGAGCTGGGTGCCCAGGTCCGTGCAGTGGAAGACCTCCTCGCGCACGACCGTCAGCTCTGCATGGTTGCCCTTGGTGCAGTACCAGCGCAGGCGGTCGAGCGAGCCGGCGGGGCGCTTGCGCTCCATGACGAGGCCGGTGGTGTCGGCGAAGCGGATGGGGTTGTGGGGGGTGTTGGCTGTCATGAGCATGTTTCCCACGGTAAAATCTTCTGGGAGGACGTACCCGGCAGCAGAAACATCTCGCCCTCCTGGACGTGCACGTCGCGGAAGGCGCCGTGCTCGACGATGCGCAGCAGCATGGCGCCCTTGAGCTGGTAGAACCACTCCTCGGTCTCGTTGACTGGCGGTCAGCGCGCGTCTCCTCTCTGTCGACGCCTCCACCTACCGTGGAAGTCGTTGCGCTCGTTCGGCCCGCCGACGACCATCAGGATAAAGTCGGCGCCGCTGTAGAGGCAGTAGTTGTTGACGGGCGGCTGCAGCTGGGCCGCGTTGGCGCCCAGCCACGCCGCAAAGGCAAGGGGCTCGGGGATGGAGGCCATGCTGGGCAGGACGGTGTCGAGGGCGCCTTTCGTTTTCGTCCTGGCGGCGCTTTGCCCGCGAGATACGCTGCGTTGATGTATCGACGGCCTGCCGACCGAGGTCCCCAGGGGCGGGCTGGTCGCGGGCCGCGATCCGGATAGGCGCTGGACCAGTCAGAAGGCGCCGTTTCCGCTCCCGCATCCGCTCTCCACTCCGGCCTTGTATGATATGTAAGTGCAGGCCTACGTCTCTTCACCTACGTTCTGCTTCGTCACACCCACCATGGATCCCCTGCCCATCACCACCAGCGCGAGCGCCGGCGACGGCGTCGACAGCCACTACGGCACCTGCGGCTGCTGCCACACGGGCCGGCTGGCGCTGACGCCGCCGGCGGACACGGCCATCGGCGACGGGCCCGCGCCGGGCCAGCAGCCGGACGGATCCGCGCTCTTCCGCATCGATATCCACACGCACATCCTGCCGCCCAGCCTGCCGGATCTGAGCGGCTACGCGACGGCCGGGCCGGGCAGCCCGTGGCTGTCGCTGCGGCCGGCGGGCCGCGACGGCGACCGCACGGACATGTACGTGGGCGACGCCTTTTTCCGCACGGTCGAGCCCAACTGCCTGGACCCGGCGGTGCGGCTGCGCGAGATGGACGCGGCCGGCGTGGACGTGCAGGTGCTGAGCACGGTGCCGATTCTGTTCTTTTACGACCAGCCGGCCGCGCCCGTCACGGTGCTGTGCCGCGCGCTCAACGACCACCTGGCCGGCGTCGTGGCCGCGCACCCCACGCGCTTCGTCGGGCTGGCGACCGTGCCGCTGCAGGACGTCGGCGCCGCGGTGGCCGAGCTGGGGCGCGCGGCCGGGCTGGGGCTGCGCGGCGTGGAGATCGGCACGTCGGTGGGCGACATGTCCCTGGACGACGCGGCGCTGGAGCCGTTCTGGGCGGCGTGCGAGGCCCGCGACATGGTCGTGTTCGTGCACCCGCTGGGCTACGCGCTGAGCCGGGCCAACGCGCGGCGCTGGGCGCCGTACTGGGGCGCGTGGCTGGTCGGGATGCCGGCCGAGACGGCGCTGGCGATGCTGGCGCTGACGGCGTCGGGCGTGCTGCTGCGCCACCCGCGGCTGCGGCTGTGCTTTGCGCACGCGGGCGGCGCGTTCCCCGCGCTGCTCGGCCGCATCGAGCACGGCTACGCCTGCCGGCCGGACCTGGTGGCGCACCGCGCCGGCGGCGTCAGCCCGGCCGAGCACGCGGCGCGCGGCGCCTTCTGGGTCGACTCGCTGGTGCACGACGCCGACCTGCTCGCGTTCCTGTGCAAGAAGATCGGCACCGACCGCATCGTGCTCGGCAGCGACTACCCGTTCCCGCTGGGCGAGGTGCCCGTGGCCGGCAAGATGCTGTGCTCCGACGCCAAGCTGGCCACGTTCCTGTCGTGGGACGAGCGCGCGCGCATGCTCGCCGGCAACGCCATCGAGCTGTTCCGGCTCGAGGCGCTTTTCGCCGACGCCTACCACGAGCGGCTGCAGGCGTTCCGGTCACGAGGCAAGGTGTAGGTAGTTCCATTTTCATTGTTCATCGGTTCTTGTTCATATACATCACGTGCAAACGTCAAAAAAAGAAATTCTGCAGCTCGTTCCCGTCCGGCGACACAAAGTTGACGCCCGAGTGGAACTCCACGTCGGGGTAGCCGTCAAAGTAGGGGTCGCACAGGTGGAAGCCCGGGCTGATGGCGCCCAGGAAGTTGCCAATCGTGTCGTCGAAGTGCGTGTCGGGCGGCGGGACGCCGTCCAGGACGACCGGCGGCATCGGGACGGCGGGCACCGTCGGCACAGCCGGTGGCACCATGGCTGGTGGCGGCATCGGGGGGCCCGCGAGCGGCACGTCCCGGCTGCACAAGGACGAGGGGGGTGTGGGCGGCGCTGGCGGGGGTGGTGGACACACGGCGCCGTCCGCCGCCTGTGGTGGCCGTGGCCGCGGGGCATGGGGCCGGACCGGGGTGGCGGTCAGGGGTGCTGCCAGGGCAGCCGGCGTCGGAGCGGGCACGGGCCTCGCGGCGGCCACCGGCTGGGCGGTCTTGGGCCGCTTGGGCTTGGCGGCGTCGTCCCCCGGGGCCGGTCGCTTGGGCGGCGGCGCGTGGGCGGTCTGGCAGGGCGGGTTGTTGTGCTCGCACGGGAAGAGGCACTGGCCGCGGCGGTTGCCCTGCAGGACGCGGAAGGTGAAGTGCAGGTACTCCTCGACGGTGGCGCGGCTCTTGCGCGCGCCCTTCCAGAAGCCGTCGAGGCGGTGCAGGGCGGCGGTGGCGAGCTCGACGTCCTTGAGGGCGGCAAAGACGAAGCGCGGGTCGTCGGAGCAGCGCACGGCGTGCAGCAGCACGATGGCGCTCATGAAGACGTACTGGCCGTGGAAGACGACCAGGTGGCTGGGCGGCACGCTGTTGAGGAAGCCGGCCGTCTCGCGGATGCAGTCGGTGGCGGCGGCCGCGCTCTTGCGCTGCGCCTGCGACTCGGCCAGCGGGCTCGGCCGGTGCGGCGTGCTCATGAACAGGCGGTGCAGCAGCATGACGGCCGCGAAAAAGGCCGACAGCGCCATGTGCTTGGCCGCCAGCAGCTTGCCGGCGCGCGCCGTCTTGACCGCCGCCGGCACCGTGTCGGCCGCCCAGGCCTGCAGCGCCTCGTTGGCCTCGCGCACGCGCGCCCGCAGCTCCTCGCGCTTGGCGCCGTTGTGCACGAGGCGGCGCCAGGCCTCGGCGTTGCGCACCGAGTTGACCATCTTGAGGATCTGCCCGATGATGCGGTACAGGTGCACCATGCAGCCGAAGCCCATCAGGTTCTCGTCGCTGGTGTCCACCGGCACCTCTGTGTCGCAGTCCTGGTCGTCCACGCACAGCGGCCGCCCCAGCGCCGTGCACAGCTGCCGCTCCAGGATGTACAGGCACCACCACACGTAGCGCCGCTGGTTGCGCTCCGCCATCGGCAGGTGCAGCCGCTCCGGCGACCGGTGCAGCCCCAGGTCCTGCGCGTTGCGGATCGCCCGCCCGACCGCGATCCACGCCTCCGCCTGCGACCCCGTCTCCGCCAGGTACATGCTCAGCAGCCCCAGCGCCACCACCACGTCCTGGCTGCGGCCCTGCCGCGCCTGCTTGCCGCGGAACGGCGTGTTGACGTAGTGCATCGCCGCGTTGTAGAACGCAGCGCCCAGCTGCTGCGGCTTGCGCCGGGGTGTTGCGGTCGCCGCCGCGGCCGCCGCTGCCTCCGCCGGCAGCAGCGGCGCCGCCACCGCCAGCAGCGCAAAGAACACCGCCGCGTAGCCCGGGTCGCGGTCTGCCGCGCGCGGCTGCGCCTGCAGCCGCCCGTACACCAGCTGGATCTCGGCCGGCGTGATGATCGGGAACAGAAAGGCCAGGTCGTGCACGTAGATGCCGATCAGCTGTTCCACCAGCGCCGCCGGCGGCAGGTCGTCCTCCTCCGCCGGCACGCGGGGGTGCGGCGTCGACGCGGCGGCGGCCGTGGCGGCGCGTCCCTCGTCGTCGTCCGCCGCGTCCACCCCCTCCGCGCCCTCCGGCTCCGTCGCCCCCGGACTCGCCAGAAAGGGCTCCTCCGAGTTGTACCCCTTCTTGACCAGCCGCTTGTTGATGTGCCGCCGCAGCCCGATGCAGTTCTCCAGGATGGACACCGTCGAGCCCAGCCCGACATAGCGCAGCTGCCCGTACGGGTCGACGTCCAGCTCGCCCAGCCCGTCCACGTACCGGTGCCGCGTGTCCTCGACCGTTTCGGCGTCGTCGCCCGGGCTGGGGTCTCCCGTGTCCCCCGCGTCCCCCGCGTCCCCCGTTTCCGCCGCGTCCCCCGCGTCGGCCGTCTCTTCTGGTGCAGCAGGGTCCGCAGCCAGCATGGTGTCGCCCTCCAGGTCCGACTCCGGCGGCGGCTCGGGCTCGTCCTCCAAGGCATCGAACGGGCTGCGCTCCGTCTGCTGCTGGCTGGCCGCCGTCGCGTCGGCCTCGACGGCGTCGAGCAGCTGCTGCATGTTCCCGTCCGCGTGGCCGCGGTCGGCCGGGCCCGTCGGCGCCGCCGGCCGTGGTTCGCCGGGCGGCGCCATCGTCGGCGGCCGCGGCCCGCTGGCCGGCAGGCTCTGGAAGTGCTCGAGAAAGGTGCGGAACATCTGCTCCATGCTGGCCATGCGCGCCTCGAGGCCCTCGACATGGCTGCGGGTCAGCGGACGAAAGGAAGAAACGAAGAGACCCCCATGCACACATGCACACGCACCTCTCGTTGCTGCGCGCCGAGAACTCGCCGTACTCGCACTGGATGCGGAACGAGGTGCAGCGGGCGCACGGGTCCGTCCCGTTGCATTTCACCTGGCGCGTCCGTCAGCTCGGCCCGGCCGCTCGCCCGTCCTCCGCAGCCCAGTCTACCTTTTTCACCCGGCACTCGATGCACGCCCGGCGCACGCGGCGCCGCTCGTGGGCGCTCAGCGCCGGCGGGGTCGGCTGGCGCCCGGGCACGCCCGGCACGCGCGGCGCCAGCGGGCGCGGAGGCGCCGGTCCGTCGGCGGGAAAGAAGCCGGACATGGTCGTGGCGGTCGCGGTCGCGGTCGCAGTCGCGGGCAGGCGGGAGCGGTGCAGGCGCCGGTGAAGTGGCCACAGCCTGGACCTGGCCGACAGGACGGCGACGCCAAGGGCCTGCGGCCAAATACGATTCGCGCTCCCCGTATCGCACCCCCGTACGCCGTATCTTGGTCGTCCGTCGCGACTCGTTTCGGCTTAGAGGCTGTGTCCTTATCAGCGGCGGAAGCCGGACCAGAGCCGGACGGGCTCCACAGCGACCCCACCGCGATATGGGAAATCCCTAGTGCGACGGCAGTGGAGACGTCCTACGAAGTAAGATACTCAGAGATACGAGTACGAAGTATCCTCCGTATTCCTCCGCGAAACAATGGTATTGAAACTGCAAGACACGAGTGCTCTGCCTACACCGCCTTGGCCCGCCAGAAGCCCAGGTTGACCTGCATCGGCTTGTCCGAGAAGTTGAACAGGTACGCGTCGGCGCCGGTGTCGGCAACGTGCTGGAACCGGCTCCACGGCGGCACGACGAAGCAGTCGCCGCGCGCCCACGCCAGCGAGCGCGCGGTGCCGTCGGCGGCCACCACCTCGGTGTGCCCCGCGCCCGCGTGCACCTGGAAGATGTTGCCCGCCGTCTCCTGCACGGCCGGCGCCGCCTTGCCGGCCGCGATGCGGTGCGCGTACGCGCCGATCGTCGTCGACACCGACTGGCCGTTGGGCCGCAGGTACTCGAGCGACGCAAAGTCGCCGCCGGGCGCGTCCAGGCGGGCCTGCATCGCGGCCCACGCAAACTTCATGTCGGCGGCCTCGCCGTCGGTCGCCGTCTTGGACGCGTGCGTGTCCACGCCGTACTCCTCCACTGGGGGTGTTAGTACTCCATATTCGCGGGCACGCGCCACGAGGACAAACGTACAGTAGTGCTCGGTAAAGTCGACAGGCACGTGCTTGAACAGCGGAATGTTCAGCCCGTCCATCCAGATCACGTTGTCGGTGCCTTCGTTGCCGTGGTCGTGCCAGTTCCAGACCGGCGTGATGATCAGGTCGCCGGGCGTCATGTACATCTTCTTGCCGGAGATGGCCGTGTATCCTGTCGGTCAGTGTTTTTCTTTTCTTCTTCTTCTTCTCCCACTCCCACCTACCCTTCGTCCCCTCAATCAGAAACCGCACCGCAAACGGCGAGTGCCGGTGGCACACGGCCTTCTCGCCCGGCAGGATCAGCTGGTGCGCGGCCAGCAGCATGTCCAGCGTGAACGGCGGCCGCTGCGGCCCCGGGTTGATCATCAGCACCGCGCGCCGCTCGGCCTCGCGCGCGTCCACCAGCTCGGCCGCCCGCAGCAGCAGGCTCTTGGTGTCGTCGTACTTCCACACCGCCGGGACGTGCTTGCTCGACGGCTCCGCGCCCGTCGGCGGGCCGCCCGTGTTCCACAGCGGCACCAGCTGGCGGCCGCGGATCGCGTCCTCGAGCGTGTCCTTGCTGGTGGCCGACGTCTGCAGCTTGTTGTAGTACGAGTAGGTCTGGGTGCCCTGGGTGCCCTCGCAGGGGGCCTCGGCGATGGAGGGAGCCATGGTGAAGGTGTGGTGGGTGGAAAGGAACAGAGACGAGATGTCCAAAACGACAGCAGCCAGCACAATAGATAAATCCACGCGTGCCCAGAGCCCAACTTACACGATGCCGTGATCGTCCCCGCTGTGCGTGCGGATTGGTCGCTTTCCGGCCCGGGATCCGATTGGCTGTCAGGCCCCGGCTGGCGCGTATCGTATCCTTCCGACCGGCTCGGACTTAGCCACAGGCTAGGGCGCCGCCGTGCCCACGGAAGGACACGATGTGCGGATGCGTGTGCATCCAGGACGACACAACCATGAAGGCCTCGACGGCCTGCACCCGGTGCAGACGACGGACCGACCGGCAATGTCTTCCACCACGACCATCCCCATGAACGAACAAACGACCATGGCGACAGAGACCGACCCCCTCGTCCCCCCCACGGAGCTGCGCCACGCCTTCTCGCTGGCCATGTCCAAGATCTACCAGGAGGAGGTGCCGCTGTACGCGGACCTGCTGCGGCTGGTGGCGGACGTCAACGCGGGCGTGCTGGCGGCGGCGCCGGGGCTGCGCGCGCAGATGCAGGCGACGCAGCAGCTGGAGCGGCTGCACTACGAGCGGCACGGCGCCATCCGGCTGGGCACGGCGGCCGAGATGGCGCTGATGGCGCGCTTCTTTGCGCTGCTGGGCATGCAGCCCGTCGGCTACTACGACCTGGCCCAGCCGCCGGCGCGCCTGCCCATCCACGCGACGTGCTTCCGCTGCCGCGACGGCGCCGCGCTGCTGGCCAACCCGTTCCGCATGTTCGTGTCGCTGCTGCGCCCGGCCCTGCTGTCGTCGCCGGCGCTGCGCGACCGGGCCGCCGCGCTGCTCGCCCGCCGCACCCTGTTCGCGCCGCGCGGCCTCGATCTGATTGCCGTCGCCGAGCGCCAGGGCGGCGTGCGCGCCAGCCAGGCCGCCGCCCTGCTGCACGAGGGCCTGCAGCCGTTCCGCTGGAGCGGCCAGGCCACGGTCTCGCGCGCCGAGTACCAGGCGCTGCAGGCTGAGAGCGCGCTGCTGGCCGACATCGTCGGCTTCCCCGGCCCGCACATCAACCACCTGACGCCGCGCACGCTCGACATCGACGCCGCCCAGCGCGCCATGGCCGCCCAGCATCTGCCCTGCAAGGACGCCATCGAGGGCCCGCCCGCGCGCGCCTGCCCCATCCTGCTGCGCCAGACCAGCTTCCAGGCGCTCGAGGAGAAGGTCTACTTCCCTGCCGACGCCGGCGCCGACGCCCCGCGCGTCCTCGGCTCGCACACCGCGCGCTTCGGCGAGATCGAGCAGCGCGGCGCCGCGCTGACGCCCAAGGGCCGCGCCCTGTACGACGCCTGCGTGCAGCACGCCTGGACCCACGGCCTCACGGCGGCCGACGCCGCGTACCGCGACAGCTTTGCGGCGTTCCCGGACACGTGGGACGAGCTGCGCGCGCAGCAGCTGGTGTACTTCCGCTACTATCCCGTGGCGGGTGCCGCGCCCGCGTCGCCGGACAGCACCGTCGCGTCGCTCATCGAGGCGGGCCAGATTGCCTACGAGGCGCTGACGTACGAGGACTTTCTGCCGCTGAGCGCGGCCGGCATCTTCCAGAGCAACCTCAAGGGGACGGCCGCGAAAGACAACAGTGCCGACGCGAAGCCCGTGCTGGACGCCGACCAGGGCCGGGCGGAGCTGGAGAAGGCGCTTGAGCGGCCGATCCTGGACGAGTTCCAGACGTACGCGGCGCTGGAGGCCGAGAGTCTGGAGACGTGCCGGGCCTACTTTGGGGTGAAGGAGTAGGGTTGGATGGTGCTGGCTCTAATACTTAATACTCCTCTCATTTACTTATATTCTCCTCCTCCTCCTCCTCCTCCCCCCCCTCACATCGGAATGTGCAGCGTCCGCACCACGGTAAAGACCTCCCGGCTGTACGCCCCCCCCTCGCGCCCCGTGCCCGAGTTCTTCATGCCGCCAAAGGGCGTGCCCAGCTCGCGCACCAGCCAGCAGTTGACCCAGACCATGCCCGCCTGCAGCTGCTCGCCCACGCGCCGCATGCGCGCGCCGTCCCGCGTCAGCAGCACGGCCGCCAGCCCGTTGGGGTTGTCGTTGGCCAGCGCGACCGCCTCGGCCTCGGTCGCAAACGGCAGGATCGTCGCCACCGGCCCGAAGATCTCCTCGCGCATGACGCGCGACGTCGGCGCCACGCCCGTCAGGACCACGGGCTCGATCCAGAAGCCGTCCCGCGGGTCGTCGTCCGGCACGCGGCCGGTCACAAACGTGGCCTTCTCCTCGGCCGCCAGCTGCAGGTAGCCGCGGATCTTGCGGTAGTGCGGCAGCGACACGACGGCGCCGAGGCGGTCGCTGCCGGGCCGGAACGTCTTCTGGACAAAGGCCGTAAAGGCCGCCACGAACGGTTCGTAGATGGCCTCGTGGACGTAGATGCGGGAGCCACAGAGGCAGATCTGTCCGTGCCTGTCAGAACAACACAACACAACACAACAACACCTACCTCCCCCTGGTTCTCAAACGCCGCCGTCGCCGCCGTGGCCACCGCCTGGTCCAGGTCGACGTCGGCAAAGACCAGCGTCGGGTTCTTGCCGCCCAGCTCCAGCGACAGGTGCTTGTAGATCTGGTCGGCCGTGTCGCGCCGGATCTGGATGCCCGTGGCCGTGCCGCCGGTAAAGGACACGCCGTGCACCAGCGGGCTGCGCACGAGGGCCGACCCGGTGCGCGGCCCGTCGCCGAACACGACGTTCATCACGCCGGCCGGCAGCCGCGCGCGCCGCAGCACCTCGGCCAGCAGGAACGCCGTCATGGACGTCACCTCGGACGGCTTGGCCACGGCCGTGCAGCCGAACGCCAGGCACGGCGCCATCTTCCACGTCAGCAGGTACAGCGGCATGTTCCACGGCGCCACCAGCGCAAACACACCCGCCGCCGACCGGTGCTCGTACGTCAGCGCCACGCCGTCGATCATCCGCGCCGCCGTCTCCTGGTGCAAAATGTACGTCGCAAAGTACCGGAAGTTGGCCACCGCCCGGTCCACCTCCACCCGCGCCCGCGCCAGCGTCTTGCCCTGGTCCACGCTCTCCCACACCGCAAACAGCTCGCGGTGCGCCGCCATGTCGTCCGCAATCGCCGCCAGATACGCCGACCGCGCCGCCGCCGCCGTCTGGCTCCAGCCCGGGAACGCCGCCGTCGCCGCCTGCAGCGCCGCCTCGACCTCGCCGGCGCTGCTGTTGGGCAGCTGCGCAAAGACGCGGCCCGTCTTGGGGTTGAGCGCCTCGAGCGTGCCGGCCGTTCCGGACGCCGGATCGAAGGCGCCGGACACAAAGTTGTGCATGCGCAGCGGCTGCGCCGTCACCAGCGCTTCGGCCTTGGCCAGCGAATCACACGCCCACACATCCGCGATGGCCGTCGCCGGCGGACCGACATCTGCAGAGCCCATGTTGGAAGAGAAATGGTCGTTACTTGTTTTGACGGGTGGCGGCTGCTGGTGTGACGGCGTCGTCAAGTATTCCTGTAGACCTATGGCTGGGAAACCGGCCGGGGATTGATTGGCCCAAGGATGCCGGAAAGGAGCCGAAGACCGGATCGTGCACCGGACATACCCGCTCGCCGCACACCACGACAAAAGCGATAACCCCGCCACGCGCTTAATCATTCTATCCAGCAGAGCCTCGCGAGCACCTCTCCCGATACCAGCTCGCTATCCCCAGCACGCCGTCCCCATGGAGGCCATCCACGCCGCCATCGCCAGGCATGGCAACGTGTGGTCGCTGGCGACCAACACGGAGATGAACGCGCTCTACGAGCCGCTGCACGCCGCGCGCACGTCGCTGTTCGCCGACACCGTCCGCGTGGACAAGGGCCTCAAGTACGGGACCGACGCCCGCCACCGGCTGGACGTCTACCGGCCGGCGGCGCCGTCGGCCAAGGCCCTGCCCGTCGTCGTCTTCTTCCACGGCGGCGGCTTCACCGGCGGCGACAACGACATCACGCCGTCCATGCACGGCAACATTGGTGGGTGGCGCGCAGGAGGCATGCCCACGCCCAGCAACTGACAGACCAGGGAACTACTTTGCCAGCAACGGCTGCGTCTGCTTCCTCGGCACCTACCGCCTCGTGCCCGACGCCCGCTACCCGTCCGGCGGCCAGGACACGGCGGCCGCCCTGCAGTGGGTGGCGGCGCACGCGGCCGCGTACGGCGGCGACGCGGCGCACCTCACCGCGGTCGGGCAGTCGTCGGGCGGCGCGCACCTGGCCAACGCGGTGTTCGGCGGCCACATGCGCGCGGCCGGGGTCCGGCTTGCCGGGCTCGTGCTGCTGAGCCCGCCGCTGTCCTACGACCTGCGCCAGGAGCGGCGGCGCCAGAACATGCTGATCTACCACGACGCGGCCGACGAGGCGGCGGTCATGGCCAAGACGGGCGTGGCCGTCTTCCAGACCGCGGTGGCCGAGGACCTGGCCGGGCTGCGGCTGCTGCAGATGGTGGCCGAGCTGGACTCCAACGAGATCGTCGACGGCAACCTCGCGTTCGTCGCCGCCTACCGCCAGCGCTGCCAGCGGCTGCCGCTGTTCGAGGTCATGGCCGGCCACAACCACATCTCCTACACGCTGGCGATCGGCCTGCCGGGCGACACCGTCGGTCCGCGGCTGCTGCAGTTTGTAAAGGAGGAAAGTAGCTAGTGCGATCCACACGACGAGCGGGCCGACGAAGATAAGAATGGAATTGGCGGAATGGCGTCTATGATCGGAAGCTCGTGCTAGCGTCTCGATTGGCCTCTTCCGACGGTTGTCGGCCCGGTACCAGGGGCAGACGGGCACACGGAGCACACGGTTGAGCAAAAGAAAGAAAACAAGAAAGACAAAGAAAACAAAGCAAGAAAAAGAATCCTCAGACAAGCAACACACCCCGACATGGCCTCCGTCAACGGCACCGCCTACTTCCTGCCCGCCGGCGCCGCCCAGGGCCTGGCCAACTACCCGCACGCGCGCGCGACGCCCGCCGGCTCCCCGCGCACGCTCTTCGTCTCCGGCACGTCCTCGCGCCGCGGCGACGGCACGTACGCCGGCTGCACCACCGCCGCCGACGGCACGCACACCCTCGACGTCGCCGCCCAGACCGCCGCCGTGCTGCACAACATCGACACCATCATCCGCGGCGCCAGCGCCGGCGCCGCCGGCATCGCCAACGTCATCGACGCCACCGTCTTCCTCACCGACATGCGCGACTACGCCCGCATGAACGCCGAGTGGAACAAGGTCTGGCCCGACAAGACCAAGGCGCCCGCCCGCACCTGCGTGCAGGTCGCCGCCCTGCCTAATGAGCGGCTCAACGTCGAGATCAAGTGCACGGCTGTGTATGAGGCATAGGGTCTATTGAGTAGGAAGAATAATAGATACTGGCATACAATCGGGATCTGGTCGTATTTGTCCACGTAATAAAAATCATCGTCTACTGCGCTCCGTAATCTCAGTAGTCTCCTTGCTCGTCCTTGACATTGTTGCAAAGATAATATACACTAGAAATCCTTTTTAGTCTACAGCTTGACGATGAGCTTTCCCACAGACTTCCGCGCCACCAGGTCATCCTGCGCCTGGCCCACCTCCGACAGCTTGTACTCCCCCCCGATATGGATCTTGACGGCGCCGCGGACGACCAGGTCCATCAGCTCCGTGCTGCGCTCGTCAAACTCCTCGCGGGTCGCAATGTAATTGCCCAGGGTCGGCCGCACGAGCTTAATGTTCTTCTTGCTCAGGTCCAGCGGCTTGACGGCGTCGATCGCGCCGCTCGAGTTGCCAAACGTCACAAAGGTGCCCTTCCGGCGCGTGGCCGACATGTCGACGGCCAGCGTGGCCTGGCCGATGCCCGAGAACACGGCGTGGCAGCCGAGGCCGCCCGTCAGCTTCAGCACCTCCTCCAGCACGTCCTGCGTCGTGTAGTTGATCACGTGGTCGCAGCCGCGCGCCGTCGCGATCGCCGCCTTGGCTGGCGTCGACACCGTCCCGATCACCGTCGCGCCCAGGGCCTTGCACATCTGCACCAGCAGCCCGCCCGTGCCGCCCGCCGCCGCCTGCACGAGCGCCACCTCGCCCGCCTGCAGCGGATGCGCATCGCGCGCGAGCGTCCACGCCGTCAGCCCCTGCAGCAGCACGGCCGCGCCGTCCCGCGTCGACACGCTGTCCGGCAGCCGCAGCACCGACTTCGCGTCCGCGGTCGCGTATTCCGCCGTCGACCCCGGCGCAAACACGCTGACCCGTGCTCCCTCGGCCAAGCCGTACGCTGCCGGCACGGCCTCGCCCACTTTCACGACCACCCCCGCCGCCTCGCGGCCCACTGTCGCCGGCAGCGCCGACGGATACAGTCCCGACCGTAAATAGGTGTCGATAAAGTTGACGCCTGCGTATTCGACCTTGATCAGGACCTCGTGCGGTTTCGGTTCCGGGATGGGGACGTCCACCACTTTCAGCACCGCCGACGTGCCGTGCTCGCTAAACTGCAATGCCTTCATGTTGCCGGGAGTTGCGCCGTGCTGGTGGGAATGTCAATAACGGACTGCCGGGTCCGACGAATACTCGAACACAAGACACTTTAATTTTCTTATTCAACTTCCATAGCATAGAGGTCAACACTCATTGGCTGAGCGACCGGCCCGGCCACGGCCGCCAATGACCGGGACCCGCCCGATAAGCGGCCCCGCACCACGGCAGCTCTTCCGGCGGATAAGATGCATCCCAAGGCTTACGTTCATAACACGGCTGGTTGGCTTCAAAAGCATCCTCGCCAGTTCCTTGTCGCTCATCCGTTGCTTGCTTTGTACTACCCCGTCCACAAGCAGCCTGAGCCTTCTCGCCATCATGGGGTCCTACATCTCGCAGACGGCGCCCGCAGCCACGAAGCCGCCGATGCACGTATTGATCGCCGGCGGCGGCATTGTCGGCCTCACAATCGCCCAGGGGTGCCGCGAGAACGGCATTCCGTACACCCTGTTCGAGCGAGACGGGCCGGGTAGGCAGTGCAGTCCTGCGTCTTGTCTTCTTTCTCTTGTTGGGCCGTCGTGACTGACCCTCGTCGCACCGCAGAGGGACGCAGCCAGGGCTGGGCCCTCACGTTGCACTGGTGCCTGACTGCACTGGAGAGAACCATTGGCCCTGAGCGGGCGGCCAAGCTGCCGCTGGTACGTTGCGCCGGCCTTGTCTCTCTCCGTCCACGTACTGACAGCCATGCCAGGCCGTGGTCGACCGGACGCTGCGGGAAGACGCAGGCAACTTTCTGTTCCTCAACTGCGAGAACGCGTAGGTGCCCCGGACGCTCTTCCGTCTTCCGTCCTCCGTGGCCTCCGCTGACACCCCCCAGCGGCATCAAGTACAAGATCCCGCCGTCCAAGCGCCGGCTGCGGCTGCACCGCCAGAAGATGCGCACGGTGCTCGCCGACGGCGTCAACATCCAGGAGAGCAAGAAGCTGGTGCGCGTCGAGGAGATCGAGGGCGGCGTGCGCGCCCACTTTGCCGACGGCACCTCGGCCGACGGCACCCTCCTCATCGGCGCCGACGGCAACAACAGCAACGTGCGCAAACACGTGCTGCCCGACGACAGCGCCCTCAACCCGCTGGCCGTCCACCTCGTCGGCGTCATCCGCCACTTCACCGCCGACCAGGGCGAGGCCATCCGCGCCATCGACCCGCTGCTGTTCCAGGGCCTGCACCCGGCCACGGGCAACTACCTCTGGTACAGCGTACAGGAGGTCCAGGAGGAGGCCGACGGCCGCGTGTCCTTCGACGCCCTGGTCATCATTTCCTGGATCATGAAGGACCCGGTCCGCGACGCCATCCCGCCCACCAACCGCGCCCGCATCGCCATGATGAAGGAGCGTGCCCACAACTTTGCCGAGCCGCTGCGGAGCATCGTGTTCGACATCCCCGACGACCTGGACGCCACCACGCCGCTGCGCCTCGGCGACTTTCCCGCCCGCGCCTGGGACAACCGCGGCGGCCGCATCACCCTGGCCGGCGACAGCGCCCACGCCATGACCATGTATCGAGGTATGTTTCCACGCGCTGGTGCTGTTGTTGTGTGTGCTGGATTCTGTGCTGACCCATCCGTCCAGGCGAAGGAGCCAACCACGGCATCTTGGACGCCGCCCTTCTCGTCGACCAGCTGAAGAAGGTGCACAAGGGCGAGCTCGACCAGAAGCTGGCCCTGGACCAGTACGAGGCCGAGGTGGTCGCCCGGACACACGACGCCGTGCTGAAGAGCCGCGCCGCTGCCTTGGTGGCGCATGAGTGGGACAAGGTCACGGAGGACTCGCCCGTCATCGGCGCACGGGTGGCTCCGGACACGGCCTTCAACTCGCCCTTTGCCTAGAGATCCAGAAGCAACGGATTGCATTTCAATCCCACGGACATCCCATAATGGTGTCTGACCATGGTGGACCTGCTCGACTCCACTCAACGGCTACGGCCGGTTGATAGGACTGGACTATCACATGGCCTGGAAAGAGGATAGAATTGACTCGGTGGTCTGCATGGTCTGGCCATGACAGCTGATCCTTACTGGTGGGAAAGTTTCTTGCGCATCGACCCCTGCTTCAGCTCGATGTGGGGTTTGCGGAGAAAGTTGCGGAGAAGTACGCGGGGTGGCCGGCCTCGTTATGAAGCTATAGAGATACCTACTTTGTATGTCGAAATAGTAGACAAAATAAGGTGCAATTGCTCGGTGAGATACACCAGTGAATCAAGGTGTGCTGCTCACTGCGGCGGTCCAAAGGCATGGAGGCACACCGAGATCCCATGATGGGTCGCTTGCATGAGGCCGACGAAGCTTCCATAAAACGCCAGGACAAGGAAAGAAAAGGAGTCCTTGCACAGTCCAAATAATTTATCCGAAGCTAAAGTAGATCCAAGTCAGATACACTGTCACGAGCTTCCCCTGTCGTTGTTTCTCCCTCCCCTTTCCCTTAAATACGCTGCCTGCCGAGCTCGGTAGTCGCACGTTCCAAAAACTGTTATCGTCAACGAGCCGTATAGCACAAAATGCATATTCGTTACGCAGTGGCACTCGGCTGCGTGGCCGCCGTCCAGGCCACCGCTATCCAGTCTTCAGGATGCTCACACGACAACTGCTACCGTGCTTTTCTAGGAAAAGGTAGCGTGGCTGTCAGCTACTGCGCAAGCTATGTCCCGGGCGATGCCATTCCAACCTACGCCGCCAACTGCAACGGAAACAATAAACGAGTCCAGAGCGCCTGCTCGTGCATCTACACGGCGCCTGTCTCGTCTTCAGAGTCGTCGACTTCCACCTCCTCCTTTGCGTCGTCAACACTGGCACCAAGCACAACATCGTCTCAGATCCCCAGCACAAGTACCACCACGCCGACAACCACTGCTCCGCCGTGCCACTGCACAGAGTGGTCGCAGATTGCTGCCGCACAGACAGCATGCAAGCACATCACTTTGGACAACATCGCGGTGCCCGTCAGCAGCGGTCTACCGTTGACGAAGCTGCAGACCGGCGCCACCGTCACGTTCGTCGGCAACACTAGTTTTGCGTACACGCCCCGTAATGCCTATAAAATGGTCCAGATCTCCGGAAACAACGTTGTCATCAAAGGGGCCCCTGGAAGCTTTTTCGATGGCGGCGGCCCTCTGTACTGGGATGGCCTTGGAAACAACGGTGGCCTGTCCAAGTAAGATGCGCGGTTGTATGGCGATGGCATGCCCTGGCACTGACTTCGGACCGACAGACCCGGCAACTTCATGAAAGTCACGCTTACCAACAACTCGGTAATGGAGGACCTGTACATCCTCAACACGCCGTCCCACGCAGTCAATGTCGCCGGTTGCACGGACTCCGTCATCCAGCGTATCACCGTGAACAACTCTCTCGGAGATGCCCCCAACGCCATCAGCAACGGCCTGGCTGCCGGCCACAACACCGACGCATTCAACGTCGGCAACGTCAAGAATCTGCTCATGCAAGATTGCAAAGTGTGGAACCAGGACGATTGCGTGGCGCTCTCTCTGGCTGACAACGCGACGTTCCGCAACTTTTACTGCCATGGCAGCCACGGTCTCTCGATCGCCGGCGGCGGAAGCGGGCCCAACCAGAACATCACCAATATTCTGTAAGACATCCCTTGGCATTTCGCGGAAGACCTGCCTGGACCGTCCCGGCTGGAATGTAAAACATCAAGGCTAACAATCACAGCTTCACGGACTCTGTCGTCGATAGCTCCATGTACGGGCTGCGCATCAAGACGGATTACGACGCTGTCGGCAGTGTTGTGAATGTCACCTACTCCAACATCAAGGTGTCCAACATCACAAAGCAGGGCATCGATATTGAGCAGGATTATCTCAATGGCGGACCAAACGGTCTGCCTACGAATGGCGTGGCCATTACCAACATCCTCTTCAAACACATCACCGGCTGGGTGGCGCCAAAAGCTTCGGCTTACTACGTTCTCTGCGGGGTTGGAAGCTGCAACAATATCGTCTACGAAAACGTTCATATTGCTGCTGGGACAGTCGAGTCGAGCTGCAATGCGCCGTGGAGCGGCTGTCCAGGGCCTTAGTGAGACAATACGATATGAGATAAATTGACTTCCTCGTATATCAGCGTTTCAAGAAGACTGGGTGTCTTGAGGAAATACCCGTGATAGAATACGAAGTCAACGAAGAATGGGGTGTTTTTGGATAGTTTTACCTAAAAAAAAACGAAATAGAAAAAGTACCGAACTAAAAGACGGCGAAAGTAACGTTCAAGGTGGAAATATAAAAAGCCAAGAGATGGTTGAATAGTGTTCAAAAAGTAGGGCGTTCTTCAAGACTTGATAAATATATACGGAATACGAGTACTTAGGAAGAAGATCATAGGGTCGCCGTTCTCGGTCTTTCCAAGGCCCCGATCTGCCCGTAAGCAACCGACGCATGCGGTCTAGCACCCTTTTCTTTCGAGCAAAGATGTGCTGCAAGAGCCAATCACCCGAGTGCATTTCCCCGCACGCTGGACATTCCTCGATCCCCAACCTCGAGCACAGCAACCACTGAATCATTAATGAGCCTCCCTGTGGCTCCAGCGTGCCAATGAACGCCCTGCTCCGTCCCCATACGTGCGGAGTAGGTCAGCGCTACCCCAGATATCTGTTGGTCCTAGTCCGCACTGGGCATAGCGGAACGTCGTTCACAAAGGAGACAGGTGCCATGGCGGAAAATCATTGCCATGACGTGTATTTATTGGAGATAGCTGATTGTCTCCAAGATTTCTCTTACCCGTTACCCCTGATGGTCCTTCTTCTGCTTTCCAGCTCCTGCAAACCACGCATTCTCGTCCACAACACGTCCTTCCTCCTGCAGGAAGACTTGCGTGAGAGCTTGGTCACTCACTGTCGTGAAATACATGCGCAAACATGGCCGACCACGGTATTACGTCTGGCAACAAGCTGCCCTCGGAGTGGCCGTCCCATGAGATGGCGGAGGCGGTCAAGGACGTCGAAAATGATTCGGGAGGCGACTCGACGGAGGACGCGGGAGGCATCACCTTCAAGGGCTACATCACAATTGCGGTAAGGAGCACAGCTGCCGCAGTTTCTTAACCGAGCTAACATCCGTTGCCTAATGCAGGCCCTCTTGCTCACATACAATGCATACCTCTACACGCAGGTCATGCCCCCGGCGGTGCTGGCCTACATCAATGCCGACCTTGGCCCCGACACAAACTACATTTGGATCAGCACGAGGTATTCTACCCTGTGCAAAGTGACGTTTTATTCTAAAGATTGGCTGTCTGACTACTGGGCAGCTGGAATCTTGCTGCCGCCGTTGTTGTGACTGTCAGCGGTCGACTGGCCGACATCTTTGGCCGCCGGTGGTTTATGATATCCGGCGCCGCAATCTCGACCGTCGGGGCTATTGTGGGTGCGACTGGGCAGTCCATCAATGCCATGATCGCCAGCGGCGTTTTGTTTGGCCTTGGTGGCGGCATCCAAGAGATGGTGTTTTCGTGCATGCAGGAGATGGTTCCCTACAACCGGCGGTTTCTAGCACTAGGGATCTACGAATTCGGCAACCTCCCGGCCATGTTTGGCCCGCTGATCTCCTACGCCTGGATTGCATTTGTGGGCACGGGCTGGCGTACCTGCTACTACTGGTGCATTGCATGGGAGGGCCTCGCGATGCTGTCCATGTTCTTCTTCTACTTCCCCCCGAGCTTCGAGACGAAGCACCGCCGCGACCACGAGACTTGGTACCACCTCTTAAAAGAGCTGGACTACGTCGGTGTGGTTGTCTTCACAGCTGCATGCGTCCTTCTTCTTCTTGCCATTAACTGGGTAAGCGATTCATTTGTCCCGACTCCTAGGCATCCGGCCATCCGTTAACGAGTCCTTTAACAGGGCGGCGTTCTCCACCCCTGGAAGAGTGCAGCTGTCATTGCGCCGATTGTCATCTCCGGCGTGCTGTTTGTCTTCCTTGGATTCTGGGAGGCATATGCGCCACTTAAGTACCCCATTCTCCCCCCTCACCTGTTCCGCAAGGTTCGCGAGTAAGTCATCGAGTACTGTCCAGGGCGTGTGCATGCCAGAAATCTAACCTGCACAGATTCACTGCTGTTTTGATTGTTATTTTCGTCGCCGGGATGCTCTACTACTCCAATTTGACGCTGTGGCCTCGCATCTCCAGCCTCCTCTTCATTCCGGCCAACGACACCATCATGCGTGGCGTCTATGCCGAGGTTTCGAGCTTCAGCACAACACTGGCGGCCATCTACGGCATGGTAGCGATGCCCTGGATTGGACACGAGCGCTGGCAGCTCGTTGGCCTCTCGGTAGTGCAAACCACCTTCATTGGTGCTCTGTCTGCCCTCAGCCTCAATTCCAAGGCGCGCACCATTGTGTTTACACTGATTGCCGGCTGTGCCTCGACAGCTACGGCCATTCTTACGTTTGGCACCATTGGCCTCTTCCTGGAGGACCAAACCGATATGTACGTGAATCACGCTCGTCTCGCATCCCCGGCTGCTTGTGTCTCCCCTGCAGTCCTTCTAACTGCCCAGTGGCGTCGCGATCGGCTTGACAAGCACGTCTCGGCTCATCGGCGGTGCCATTGCCGGTGCCATTTACACCTCCATCTACTCCAACAAGTACGCTTCGTACATTCCGGCGGTGCTGGAGGAGTACGCCGAATCGGCCCATTTCAACGGATCCATCCCGGCTCTCCTCAAGGCCAGCGCGACAAACACGCCGGCGGCCTACGCAAAGGTGCCCGGGATTACCGATGCAGTCATTGCTGCGTCCCAGACTGCCGTTAAGGTGGCCTATATCCACGCCTTCAAGTACGTGTATTGGTCTGCGTTGGCCTTCGGCGGCGTTTCGATCTGCTGTGCAATCTCGACGCGCACGGTGCCGCAGAGTTTGAAGACAAACAAGCGTGCTGTGACGATGGAGAACGAAAAGAGTGCGCACGGATCTTGAGGAGCATCGGCCATCGGCCTTTAGCGCCTATTCGCGTTGGGAAGGATTCGAAGGATCGCAAGTTCGTGGTGTGCACTGCCGCCTAACGTCGCCGAGATTTATGGGGCGTAGCTGGTCGCATTGGAACTAGGCTGTGTGGCTGAGCGCCACGGATGCCTATCCTCGCAGTTATTTGAATGACTGGACTCCCACTGTCCGTTCCTTATACAGCAATACTCTGTCAGCCTTCTGAATCAAATCCAAATCGTCCTTGTCAATTTTTCAATTCCAAGCAGTCTTCCTTGTCAATTTATTGAATTCAAGCAAAATGTCAGGTCGTCCAACGCCTGTCAAGGTCACAAGGCGCACAATTCTCGCCGTGCCGCCGGCCGCACAGACGGAGAGCCCGCTGTACGCCATGCCGCCCGAAATCCGTGACCTTATATTCCGGTTCGCTCTGACAGACTACCCGGACCCCAACCCGAGGAGACAGTACAGCACCGAGACCCTCTTCACGCGGCCCGAGTACTATGCACCGCGGAGAACGGACACGGCCTTGCTGCGCACATGCCGTGCGATCTATTCCGAGTGCTGGTTCATGCCGTTCACATTGAAAGAGCACACGCACTGGCTGGCGGCGCAGGACAGGGCACCGCCAGAGTATCAAAAGGTGATCTACGCAGGGGGGGCTTCAAACTTCTTTAGAGGCTGGTCGCTCTTCTGGGAAGATCAGGGCGAAGAGTGCCCGGAGATCCGCCACCTGCGCTTGTTCGCGCAGATGTGGGCCCTCGAACAGCAGAAGCTGGCGGCCTTGATGGCCGTGCCGGGCCTGCGTCCCCGGCGGCTCATCCTGACCATCCGACATACCGACTGGTGGTTCTGGGAAAAGGATGAGCCGTTGCACATCATGGGGGGCTGGATCGAGGATCTCGGCGAAGCGCTCCCCAGCAGTATCCAGGAATTCTGCATCGAATTGGAGACGATCCGGCGCAAGAAGGAGCAGCTGAAAGCCATTGTCAAGAAGATGGGTGAGAAGTGGTTTTTCAAGCGCGAGGACGGCGTGGTACTGTTCCCCGACGCCACAGGGAAGAACATCAAAGCGAGCGAGTGGGCAGGAAGCAGCAGGTGGGGTCGCAAGAGATGGGTACGAGACGAGACTTCTCCGGGACGGATCGACTATGTTGTGATGCACGTTCCGTTCCGTCCTGCGCATGTGGTTTTGCGCGCGGGCGGCAAAGTGAGCGAAGACGCTCGGCTTGCGGCAGACGGCGACATATACGATCGAGAGGAGCTCGACCTGATCCCCGATGTCGTCGACGTGATCAACGGACGGGGTTATATTCCCTTGAACGTATACGGCGATGAGGTCGGAGCCGCCGTCCCTGGCGCCGTCCGTAACACCGGGCACAACACCGCAACGGACAGCGATGAGGATGAGATTGAGGTTGACTATGGCCAGGATATGTTCAACCTCGTTTAAGCGTATCCTACAATATATGACCTGCCAACAAGACAAGAGCGCCCACCAGCACTACGGCTGCCACCTGGTGAGAGCAATGTAGTCGACCAGTTCTTCAGGAAACGGAGTGGGAAATATGTCTTCGGCGTACATCGCCCAGTATCCCTCGCGCCCGCCGAAGCGATGAAGAAACTTGACATACTCCCAGTATTCGGGGTACCAGCCTGCGTCTTCCCAGTCGATGATGCCAGCAACCTTTGCGTCTTTTATGATGATGTTTCGCGGCGACAGGTCCCCGTGCGTCAGGACAATGCGGTGTTCCTTGGCATGCAGCCGCTGGGGAAGGCCTTGAAGATAGCGCTCGGGATCTTCTTCGGCAGGCCACTCAACAAGGGGCCGTCGACGAATTCCTTCTCGGTGTGGCACGAAGGCGACGTGTATGTCGAGTACGAGCGCACGGTGGGAATAACAAGACAAGATATGACACCTGGCGAGCTCGAGCGCTTGATGCGACAAATCCGAATCAACAATCAGGATTTGGAATTCAACTGTCAGGTCTGGGTATCTTATGCTCTTCGGGGGCTGCATCAGGCGGGGTATCTACTAAAGAACGAGTGCGATAGAGCGTTTGATGAGATGATCGAACTTACCATGCAGGCCGCAGATGATCCTTCCTTTCTCTAGTTCTTAGTCACGGTCTCAACTTCTTCTGTGTTTTGTGTTGTGCTTTATTTCTCCTATTCTATGGTCCGAAAAACGAAGACGAAATATGTGAACAAGATGGCTCTGTAATGAATCACTTATAGAAAATGAAAGCATATTTTCAGCACGGAGTTTCTCGCGGAGATGTAAAGGCAGCCTAGACTACCCAGAGCATGCGTGACTTCATCCCCAGGCCTCAGACTTTCCACATCGACAATGGAATTAGGCATTTCTTCCCAAACTCTCTTCGCATCATTGGCTACGAGTCTTTCGACCCGGAAACCTATTTCTTTGATACGACGGTCGTCTGATACTTCTTTTCCGTGTCGCCTCGCGTATTCAATCTGAATCTCGAAGGGTTGGATGTCGTACAGCAGCGTCGTGGCACCGTTTCTGACACGGTCGGACACACAGAGCGCATTCGAGGCCCCCCGATAGATGCTGCTATCGCCGACGATGTCAACGACTGATGAGGATTGATGCACAGAAGTGGATGCGACGGTCGGTTCCTTTGCTGGCGGAACAAGGCTACTCCCTCGCAGTTCATCGTATGCCGGGGCAGAATCTGTGTCTTTTCTATGCAGGTCTGAGCAGTGTCAGCTTTGGCCGTGGATACTCACACGACACGAGACTGGAGTCGTGCTGTGCGTACCGTTCTGCGCATTCTGATTGTGAATCCCTGTCAACGACGGCACTGGCGTTAAGGAGGGAAGCTTTGTGAGCGTGCTCTCGGCTGGGTTCGGATACTCTGTTTTCTTCATCCGGGTGTGAAGAAGGTTCACACTTGTCCTGATTTGTTTTGCCAGGATATCGTTGAACATATTTTGGGTGCTCATATCCAAGGTGGTTGGGAGGCGCCAGCCAGGATATATCTTTCCGTGACATCGTGATGTGTAAACATTTCCCTGCGCCATGATGAATGCATTGCAGAGGAAGCATGCATCTTTGCTTGACCGTACAACGCGCGGAAGGAGTCGCTTAGTAGCAGAGGAGTCTCTGGCCTGCCTGCTGTAGACAAGAAGCTGAATTTCGGCGTGGATTTTCCCTTCGTTCAGCGTTTTCCGAGTTCGTGCGCGGAAGCGAACATCGGCTTGAGCACGGTCAGTCTGCAACAAGCTAAGTGTTCTATCCACGTAGCGCTTTGCCTTGCCCTGTGTCACGCATATCTGCGCAATTCTGGTAGAGATTTCCGGTTTGTAGCCGTTGTCAAGGCACATCCTGCTAAATGCTGCTTCGGGCAGGTCCACCGAAAGAACGGTCGCCCGTCGAAATACCGTGACGGTCCTGGCCGTGCGGTATAGAAACCGGGCCGCCTCGTGGTACCGTGCGATCTTTCCTGTTATATTCAAGACACTTTCACGGGCCTTCGGGTCCATGTCCTGGTTTGCTATTGAGTTGATCGCTTCATGGAAACCGGTGGTGTTTTGAAGCCTAGCAATCTCTTTCACGAGTTCCTTTAATCTGGCCGGTACTTGATGATGGGTCCACGCATCGATTGAGCGTATGGCCAACTTCAGAGCCTCATGAATCTGACCAGCTTCTTCGCTCGTTGCACTAGCGGTGCTGTTGCCGCTACTGTTCCGTTTTTGTCGTTGCAGGGTGTTGAGAGCCAGTCGTAAAGTATCGCTAAACGGACGTTTCGTCTTGTCCCTGAAGCTTGAACGTAACCGCAGACGGCAGAGAATGCGCTCCTGACACATCAACAGGATGGCAGCAAACACCGCATCTTCCACGTCACCTGCAGACGTTTTGTCCTCGTCTGCCATCCGCCCTAGCGGTTCCAAAACAGTCTCAAGTCCACTTCTGAGCTTTTCAAGGAAGGACATTCCATCGTCGTACGCGCTCTTATTGACGGCCACCAAAACGCGCAGCAACTTCATGTCACAGTCTTCCTCGAGGCAGACAGCGGAAACGCTGTTCGGGTTGTCCGAAGTGCCTATCAGGAAAGATAATGTGCCCACCAATTGGCGTTCCTGGTCAAAGGAGAGGGTGTAGCCATTCTCGTGTCCCAGATCAGAGTCAGCCTGGTTCTCTGATGGTGGGAGCGGGACGGAGTGTAGAGCATGTAGAATTGCGATATTCTCGGCACAGACCACAGCCGGAGACCGAGTATAAGACACCATTTGGACCCCGTGGCCGGCAGACCAGGGTGGCAGAACTGAAGTAGATGAAACTCGGGCTCTCGGTAGCAACAGTGTCATACGGTGCACCGCGTAGTGAACGGTAAGACTGGACGTCGACGAGTGAACATGTTCGTACCCCGCCTCTTGGAGGGGTCATCCTGGACTCCCGGCATATGTCTGCGCGGGACGGCACAAGCTTCCCCTTGATTGGACATGTCCTGCAGAAACGGCAGCGAACCAACACCGAAGAATAGATAAGGTGCTAAGTTCCATTTTCATATAAGGTTATTGACAAGAACGGCCGCTAGTTTATATACAAGCCAACGCGGTGGTCAGTGATAGCAACGCCACGGGCACGGCAGAAGAGCGCTCTCACCGCGCCAAAACAAAGAAGCATCAAGTACCCGTCACACGTTCCAGCTGCCTCCGCATTGTTTTCTGCATGAGACACTCTCTGGACGAGTATATCGGGAACAGAGTCCGGTATGGGTCACTCGGGTTGCTATTGTGAAGCGCCCAGAGGCGCGTGCGAGTACGGTTGTTGTGCTCCTTTTTGTTGATTGCCGACAGTACGTAGTAGGCATGTACTCGAGGTGCTTCCGTGACAAGGTGCCTTCCCGCACCGGAACACCGCATGGCCGTTCCGGTGTTCTGGACGGTCAGCGGATTGGCATGCTGGGGATAGGGGTTGGCCAGCGCCTTGTATACAGCTGCAAGACGCGGCTGCGCCGTAACGTCCTTGGTGTCAGCCGGAAGACCGTTACTAAATGTACATTAACATAGACTGTGCACGCCCCGTCGGCCCAACGCCCGCCAGTCGCTGGCCTATACCGGTTGGGTCTAGGCTGGCTCACTTTGCGGGAAAAAAACTGTTGACTGACCTTTACGCCTGACGGCGAATCCTTCACTGGCAATGCCGCCAGTAGTCTTTGTGGACAGTGGCCGCTGTCCTGTGTACATGAATGTTTTGTCACTGTCGCTTCGCTGCCGGCTTGTCATCGCCTGCCTCCTCCATTGGCCAGAATGAATTGGTTGGACGGGACAAAGAGGCTTAGCCCAGGTAGCCTAGGTCATCTACCCGTTCAGTTAAACGCCCACCAAGACACTGCATCCGTTGCCAGCGCTTGTAATGGCAACTTGACTGACAAGGACATCGACTGTTAAGCGTTTGCAACTAAACTGGTCACGGCAGGCCATGTAATTATGGGCTGTTGCTTGGTGGTTTGGGGCTGGTCGAGCGCGGGGATGTGCAGGTCGAATGCCGTGCTGTTGCGATGGCGTTGAAGCGTGCCAACAGATGCATATCGGATGGAGAGCACAACTTTCACGGGAAGCAGAAGTTTCAAGTCTTTCAACCGTCTGATAATCCTGACAATCTCCATTTTTTGCCTTGATTTTTAGGCTGGGTGCACTACATTCAATTTCGAAATTGAAATTGCTAAACTCACTTCCGTTCCGCACCATTTTCCTACCAGCACTCCCTACCGGCAAGGGGTCAAACTGCCTGCGAAAGCAGCGACCGCAGCAGTGTCCGAGGTCAAGAGAAAGCCTACTTTCAGAATAGTTAGTCGCGTATTTGCAACAGGCGAGCGCAATTCGCCGGCCTGACCTTTCTGTCTGTTTCCAGTTTGAGCTCCAGGAGGTTTGCTAACGTTGTCGCCTCCCAGGAGCCCTCGGCATCACACGGAGACAAAATGGATTGGGCTGTTAACGAGGTCGACGTCTACAAAGGCCCCATCGGATCTTTGTACCACCACTGCCTGCAATGTTCGAAACCAGGCACCCGGCTCCTCCGATGCGGCGGCTGTCTCGCGGTCCGCTACTGCTGCCGCGAGCACCAAGTCGCCGACCGTCCCCGGCACAAGGTCTTCTGTATCGAGTTGAAGAAAATGCGCGCCGACCTGGCCAAGGAGGAGCACCGTGTCCGCAATTCCACACCGGACGCATGGACACCCGCCAACGCCTTCGAAACCGACGTCGGCCGGTTCTGGGGCCTCAGGGGTACGCGTGACTACATGCGCGCGCGGATGGAGCTGGCCGAGAATCTGCGCCAGATGGGAACACTGGACAGCGTCGAGGAGGCGCTCGACCACATGCTGGACATGCTGAGGCTGTGCCAGAAGGACAACCTGGGGGTGCGGGACGTCGTACCGGCCACGATGCTGCGCCTGGACCGCGACCAGGAGTGCTACGATTTTGTCCGGTGGTGGGCGAATGACAGAGACGGGAGCGGCAACTGGAGCGAGACCCGCCACACCGTCCGCGGGACCGACGTGCTGGAGCCCCCCGACTTTGAGTTTGCGCTCCCGCCGTTGAACCACCATGTCGCAACCCTGCTGCTGAAACTGAAGCTTCTCGTGGACATCCGCAACCTCAAGGTCACGCGCAAGATCCGCGCCACGCGCCGTCTTCCCACGGAGGTTTGGGAGACGATCGAGCTGGCCGTGGTCCGGAGTCCTTTGTCTGCTGATCTGCGGAAGCAATCGCCCGAGGCTCTGCGCAAGACCGAGGCGACCCTTGTCGACCACATTCGCAAACTGGGCACGTCCCTGGCGCGCAGCCATCCCGATTTCATGAGAATTCTTTTCGACCCAGACGACGCGCTTTCCATCACACCGACGACGTACACGATGGGCTCGTGGGAGGACTCAGCCATTGCGATGCAGTATGCCTACTGTGTCTGGAACGGGACGGAGGGTCTCCTTGATCTGGTCAACGACGCGCGCGCATACGCCGGGGGGGAATTGGGGAACGGGAGCAGTGTCTGGGAGCACATCAAAGAGGCAGCCGAAAATGCGGCGTACTTGGGCCCCAGGACAGACCGCCGACCGAAGCGGCGTCCACAGAAGCGGAAGACTGGGAAGAAATGACGATGTAGACAAGAAACGTGACAATGTGTACGACATAGACAAGAATGGCAGCAGCAACGCGCGCAACACGGAAGATGGCATGGGACTGCGATACAAGAAACGCCTGGGGTGCGCCATACTACGGAGTATCACTTTGCTTCTGGCGTGGGGAAACAAGAAGAAAGCAGCAACCAGTCTCACAAGACACGGCCCTTGAGCTGTCTCCTGTCCACGTTGTAATTTTTCCAAACCAAAACAGCGGGGAATGCGAGACTCATGACCGCCACAGCTGCAATGCACAGGTTTTTCTGGCTCTGTGTCCAGGCGTAGTTGATGGCTGTTCTGACTGCCGTGCCAGCCGGGTAGGCCAACTGCGCAGTCGAGCCGCCGAGGTAGATGGTGAGATAATCCGCCTTGGCATGGTCGGGAAGAGCGCGGAGCAGATGGGACGGGAATGTGTTGGAGTAGATGGCCACGGCCACAGCGTACCCGATTGCCCCCCCGAGACTACCAAAGAGGCTGATGAGGGCGATGATGATGGGTATGCCTTCGCGATCAACAGCAGCCATGGCAGCCATCTCGTCGCCAATCACAAGGGTTCCACCGCCAAACGCAATAAAGACCTGGGCCATGATGAGGTAGCCGATATGGCTACCGGAGCCGCGGAAGTAAACCATCAGACCGGCCCCGAGCGTCATCAGCGGCGCCCCGAAGAAGAGGCACACCTTCTTGAAGTGTCTTGTCTGGCGGATCCAGACACCAAAGACAACAGACCAAATGGTGGAGCCAACGCTGTAGATCTGGTTCATGTATCCGGCCTTGGTGATATCCAGATCGTAGACGACCTGAAGATAGTAGTAGTAATACGTATCCCACGCGGCGTAGTTGGAGAAAATGACAGTCGAGAGGACGCAAGCTCCGATGACGGTTCGGTTTCGAAACAGCTCCCATTTCAGGAAGGGCTTCCTGGCCATGAAACGCTCCCACAACGCAAACACGGGCACAAGAACGGCGCCAAAGACAACCATGCAGATGAACGTGGGCGAAGAATACCCTCCGTATCCATAGACCTCCAGGCTGAATGGCAGCAGCAGAAGAACAAAGACCGCTATAAGGATGACTCCGCCGACGAGGTCGAATTCGTAAAAGTAATAAACTGTAGACTGCCATGCCGTTCGACCGCTCGGCTTCCGTGCATACAGGCCGACCCTTTCGGCCTTGTGCTGGTAGAGCTTGAAGACGAGGGCCAAAGGCACAAATGCGACGAAAACAACAATGGCAAAGCAGCCGTAAGACCACCGCCACGTAGAGTGCTCGTAAAAGGCCTGAGCGGTCAGAGACCCGGTAAAGGCCGTGCAGATGCTGGGGGTGCCCACGAAAGCATAGGCAAGTGCGCGGTTCCGCAGACCGGCAGAGTCGGCGACGAAAATGCTCAGGATGAAGTTGACCGACGAATAGCCGACATAGTACAGCGTGTATCCAGCAGCGAAACTTGTCGGGCCACTGCAGGAGGCGAGGACCACAATGCCGGTGAGATAGACTGCGAGAAAGACCAGGAGGCCCTCGGCACGACCCCAGATGTTGAGTGCTTTGGCGATCGGAAGCTGGATCACGCCCGAGATGACGGATCCGAGAATGTACGACTGGGAGACTTGCGGCGCCGATGCGAATTCCGCGTATGCGTAGTACATCATGTTGCTGCCGACAGAGGACTGCAGGGCCAGGAGGAAGAAGCAGACCCATACCCTGGACGGGGGCCGTGTATCAGCAACCGTTCCGAGATCGTCTCCTCGTTTGCACGCACCAGAGATATGTGAGGTACAGGGCCGTCGCGGGCCAGATCAACGCCACAGCCTCGGCCTTTTGGATGCCGGCCTGCGCCTCTTCGGTGACCACATGCGGATGTGCAATGATTTCGTTCTCGCTCTTCTCCTCCAGGCTCAGCGAGGAGGGTGCTGTCTCGACGTCGTCGACTAATAGGTTGGCAGCTTTGTCCGCTCGACCAGGTCCGCTGGCATTGGCTAACCCAGCACCATGGATTGTATCCATGACACTGGCAAGTGAGACTGTAAAGTCTCTTTATATGAGCCAGATGGGGTACAGCCGCAAAGACAGTTTGTGTAAGCTCGACGACAAGACTGCTTCAGGGAGGAACATAAAAGTATTTCAACGAGCATTCGTGGAACCGACTGGGTGACCCGGTCAAGCACATGGTGGCTTTTGGCAGGATGCAGTGTCCTTCTGCTACCGCTGCCTGAGACTGCAGCGTTTGTAACGCAGCAGCTCCCAGTCTGAGCGCATTTGAGAAAGTTATTCAGGTGCCGAATGGCGTGCCTAGAATTGGCATCCAACCCGTCGAAGTGGACCCCGTCTACGGACGGACACCACCCGGGCCGTTCGTCGGGATAGTCTCCGCTCGGGGTAATTGTAGCTGGTCATGTAGTGTAACGAAAACAGTTCATAGCTCAATCTCATAGATGATTTGCTGACTTGTTCAATTCGTGACAGTGATCATCGTGTGACAACACATCTACTTCCGTTTCAGAGAGCTCTCGTAGTTGTTGATCGGCGCATCGCTGGCAATCTTTTCCCAGAGCTGGTCAATCTTTTTGACCGCATCTGCGGGCAACGGCCCCTTGCGGATCCAGCTAACGATCTCCTGCAACTGCTCGACGGTCCGGGCGCCAACAATTATGCCGTCACCGAGGCTTCCATCAAGCGCGGAGTGGTGTGCAGTCCACCGATAGGCCAGCTCAATGCCCGTGAGGCCCTCGCCCTTGGCAATCTCGTTCCAGGTGTCCAGTCCATCAAGCAGCGTCGGCTTGGTGTAGAGCGCGTCATACAGCTTGCCAAATAGCGTCGAGGTGTCCCAGCGGCCCGTGCCGGCGCCGGCGCGAAGGATGTCGGAGGATTTGGCGAGGAAGCCACCGGCACTGGGGCTATACGCATTGAAGGCGATGCCGTGGCGGCGGAGCGTGGGGAAAAGTGTCGTTTCAATGGTGCGGCTGAAGGCATTGTAGTTGCCCTGGTAGACGGTGGGCAGGACGTAGCCACGCTCCTTGCTGATGCGGACCGTGTTCTCGACATCCTCGGGCGAGAAGTTGGAGATGCCGAAGCGCTTGAAAGCGCCCGCCTTGTAGAGAGCGTCGACACCCGCAAGCGTGTCCTCCAGTGGCGTCCTCGGGTTCGGCGCATGCTGGTAAAACACGTCCACCTATGGTGGCGTCAGTGTGTCGAACGAGAGAACAAGGGGATTGAATTGTCGGGTACTCACGCTCTTCGTTTGCAGCTTCTTCAGGCTGTCCTCGCCGTATTTGATGACATCCTCCTTGGTCGCTGTAGCGTCAGGGAGGAACCCGCCGGGGAACTTGGTGTCGATCGAGAAGCGGTCGGCCGCATGGGAACTGCCCAGCAGCTCTTCGGACGTGCCATAAATGACTGCCGTGTCGAGCGTGTCGATCCCGAGCTCGGCTACGCCATCGAGAAAGCGGGTCGTTGTCTCTGTGTCGAATCCGTACGAAGCGTCAAACGTGCCAGTTCCATAGATGATCTTAGGCGGAGACATTGTGATGCGGTTCGTTCTTGTGGGAAAGGGTGTTTTGCACGGTAATAAACATTTTTTGTTCTACGACACCACTGAAGAAAAGACGAAAAAGAAGAGACATTATATACCGCCGGGGGATGATAAATCAGGCTCACCGATGTATTCGACATCTTGGCAGAGCAGTGCACCATTGCTTATCAATCCTTGATTTGTAAATCATTGTTGCTATCTTCGGCGACATTTTTTGGCCTGATATGATGCCAAAAGACGAGAGAGTTGGACGAAGCCGTAAGAGCAGCTTTTGTAAAAGTGGAAGGACCGACTGTCGAGAACCACCCTCCTCGCCTTCTTTACACAGCACTGTCGCAGAACTGGCCTTTCCCATGCTCGTTTGCTCATTTTGGTGCCCTTCACTGCACCGCCAGGCCCCCGCGCTGGCGTCATCAACGCTGCTAACGCAAGTCCCACCAAGCCTGATTAGGCAACATCCCAGTGTTAGGACAGGGCGCAACAAAGCACGCAGCCATTGGCAAACGCGGAGTTGTGGGGATGCCATGCGCGGAAGACAAGACGAGACGCGTGCAACGGTAAACCGGCATCGGAAGCAGCAGAACGTGCCCTCATGGAGGATATACTGGCCTTGTTTACTACTGTTGCCGATGTGTAGCAACTTGTGAACAGAGGATCCGAACCAAGATTCTGTCATCGTTCGAAGTATGCATTCCCCCATAGCAGCACATTCCTCCCACTTGCTGGTTTCTGTATCTCACGCATACAGGTATCGGGAAAGGGATTCTCTCCCGTTGGAGGCGATGCGCGATGGCAAAAACTGTAAATGGCGGGTTCTTCTTTTTCAAACAGAAGGAGCGCATCCTGACGCATCCTGAACATCATGTAGCCCACCGGTCGTCACAAGCGTGCCTATCTATATAAGAACAAAACTTTCTCCTCTGCCATGCAACGGCAAGCCGATGTACCGCTGAATCCACAGCATGAAACGGCCAAGTACAGAACATCGTTAGCAGATGAGATTATTTCATACTCGGCTAAGCCAGGAATCTGCAAGAACATCCCTTACTTCGGCCCTATGAGATGGCTCAAGCTTCAACATGCTTTCCATCAGTTTGCCCGCACCAATGATGTCCTCTTTCGTGAATTCGGCCTGTCTACCGTTGTCAAAGTAGACCTCTGCCAGCCACTCCTGCAGTGTGAAGCTGTGGTCTTTGTCTGCATCATCCTCGTCGGGCAAATCCCTTTGCTTTGCTTGCCATTTGTCCCGCCACCGCAAAGGTAGTGCGTCCGTAGTCAACGCAATCATTTGTTGGACAAGAACGGGCTTGGTCAACATGATGACATCAAAGGGCGGTTGGCCCGTGATGAGTTCAAAAAGCTGCGTCGTTAGCTCTGTCCTGTAGATGCCTCGTAATAGGAGGTCTTACTAGGCATCCAGCGCTCCACAGGTCCGCTCGATGATCTATCGCATCCCCGAAGATGACCTCTGGTGCTCGTAGAGGTAAAGGTGTGTGCAGTGTTGTCGGGGCGTTGTTGTTGAAAAACGCCTCTCCAAAATCGATGATTTTGACTGATGGAGAGGACAGCATGGTGTTCACATCTCTTTTGAATAGAGCGGGCCGAACAAGATAGGGCGGGACATTCCCCTGTGAGGACAATAGCTTTCCATCTAGTCTGCTCACTGGGCTAGTTTCAGGCGTCCCAAGCCTGTCTAGAAAGTCTTTTTCGTGTAATGAGTTCAGATCGGGGATTGTAATGGCCAAGTTTCGGGTGTGAAGATCTGGACATCGCGTCAGCAGAATGCTTAGAAGCGAGAGAATACACCCACTGGTGAAAGACCAAGGTTTTCCCCCCCACATACTTACCCCCATGGCCAATTTCGTGCGATGAGAGGAAATCAAGTCCTTGTAGGGCCTGGCGAGCAAAGATTTTAGCAAGCTTTGCGGGAAGCCTGCTGTCTGTGTAATACGATTCGACAACATCGGCCACGCTGGGACCAAGGAGCTCAAGCACGAGACAGTCATGGGTTCCATTCGGACCAACCACAGTGAAATTGTCCAGCATGTGATTCAGCTGGAGCCAGCCGGGATGGCGCCTTGGAAGCGTGGATATGGTCCGCAATATCTCAAGCTCATGTGTATGCCCAACGTTTGCAACTTTGACCTTGATGGCGACATATTGGTCTTTGCTACACGATGGTTAGTAAAGAGGGCTTTGTATTCCGATCGTAGGATAAGCACCTTCTGTCTTTTGCAGCCCATATAGTGGAATAGCCACCCCAGCCTAGCTTGTGCAGGATCTCATATCGACCACCCTTCATATCGTCGCCTAACTTAATAGGATGGTAACCTCCTGGTTGATACCGGTGAAGAGGCTCAGCGTCAACAGCACATCTGTATATCTGTGTCTGTGCCGGCATTTGGAAATTTCGGCAGCGAACTGCATTTAGTTTGGAGAAAGTAAAGACACTGCGAAGAGAAACAGGCTGTATCCTGCTAGATGCGGAAAGTGTAATAGGGGACCTCAGATGTACCATTCTGGTCGCAAGTCGTACGCTTAAGGGAGATAATGTGATCGCGCAGGTTCAAACTCGGTAGGGCTGCCATTTCGCTGTAGCAAAGACCATACCATCAAGCGGGGTTTGGCAAACGCCCCGTGTGTTTTCCCGTTACGCCCCATTCAATACCCCTCCGCTGTGTGGTCGTGCGCCTTGCAAGCCCGGCCCCAGTCTACAATTGCACCAGCGGCGTTGCTTAGGTCGGGCACGTGAAGAGCCAAGTCCTCCCACAACACGCTGGCCTTGGCCTGGCCCTCACTAACGTGCTTGGAACAGAGTTTGGTAAGAGTACACTTGACTTTGGTCAGCCGCCGCGCGTTTTGTCCTATGGAGTGACGAACGAATGCAAATCAGGCGAATAACGTACAATTTTATGAAACTCGGCCCCGCCAGATAGGAACCCTTGTTGAAAAGTCGGTCGGGAGACCATCGTGTCCCACATTTGAATAAATCTCCTCGATGATCGGGGCGAGTATTGCTCAAGTTCGCGAATCGACGCCCTCTTTGTAAACCCTGTTAAAGAACAAGTGTTGTTTGTGAGCATGGATATTGTCCACTAACCGTGTCAATCTCGTAACTCTGCAACTGGTCCGTCGGCTTCTTCAGAGTCTCAATCAACGCTCGGTGCTCTTCACGCCGATGCCGGTAGCGGCTTTGGAGTCGCTGTTTCTTCAGCCGCCTCTCCCTCTCCAGTGCCTCGTCATTATCACCCGCTTTGCGGCGATCTTTTTTGAGATCTTCGTAACGATGTCTGTCCATGACAGGGCCTGTAGGAGGGAAGCGGACGGCGGCTGTACTGCCACCAAATCTAAACGCATTCATTCTAAATCCCCCACTCGCCGCGTCAGGACGTGAACTGTGCCCTGCCTCAGACGAGTCCTCTCCTAGTCCGCCACTCGATGGGGCCTTGTCAGTGAGTATGTGTCGTGCACTGCCTCTTTGGCGACAAATTGTAGTCTTTTTATTTCATCACCACCCGCACCCCGGTTTGCTCTAACTCGTGAGATGGTCTTTGAACATATTCTAACGTACCGGAGTCTTCGTTTCGGGCTCTCTTGGGTTCAGTAGGATGATAGTTGCATACTGCGTTGCCTCGCCAAGGACCCGCAACGCCTTAACAGCAAATGCCTGCCTCCTACGAAGAGAAGCATTAATGTTCCACGCCCCGACGCTGCCAGGCTTGCACCTATCCAGAAAGGCTTCAGGGTCCCTAACCATTGCAGAGAGCTTCTTAGACACGAGGTCTCTAGACACACCTTGCCGGGACATGTCTGTAAGGCAGACGCTGCTTGCATGCTCCTGAACGCGGCCAAGAGATCTCTCTTTTGCTCTCCGACCGTTCCGTATGCTCGGAGAATCGTCAAAACTATCCTGGCTGGCTATGATGGACATATGGAGGTGCCAAAAGCAGTGAAGGATGCGGTTGATGGAGTCACTGCGGTTATCGCTAACATGCATGAGCCGTTTCCGCTTCCCCTCCCCCCGGGGGATATTCTAGCTGCAAGAGAACGGTTGGTTGCAGAAATGTAACGTACCCCTACTCACCATAGCATTCATTCCCCTGAATTGAAGCTGTTTTGTTCAACACGACGATGTGGTCCTGAAGTTGCTAGAGCTGCGCTACCATAGTCTCAGTGTTGATCGGCGTCGTCGTGGATGCAGTCGAAATGTGCTAGCATTGCTCAGGGTTGCACGTCGGGTCTGAACAATAGATGTTACTGTTATTACAAGGCACACCTAAGGATCAAAAGATGTATCTGTTAGTTGATTAGGCCAAAAGACTTTACAAGGCCCGAGCAGTGTAAGGTAAATAATCTCTCATATTTATGCGTGAACACTATGCCGTGATACCGACGTTACTGTAGTCTAGGCTGGTGGGCTTTCCACGACCCAGCACGGCAGCAGCCGGATCCTTGTAGTCGACCCAGCCAAGGCCAGAGCCCAGTGCCTTGTAGCCATAGACTTCGAGCACCTCGTCCGGGTAGTTTTTGGCCACCTCGGGGGGGAAGTGCAAGAAGATGTTCTCCTCGGAACGCAGGTTGCCTTGGGTCATGAACGCGCCAAAGACCTTACGGCGCTCCGACTCGGTCTTATTCTCGCCGCCGCCGTGGTACAGAGCACCGTCAAAGATGAGAGCATCGCCAGGTTCAAGGCATGCCGGGATCGTCTCCTCGGGCAACGGGTGGCGGTCTTCCAGATCAGGCTTTTTATCAGTCTCATATATTCCCTGAAATAGAAGCATTTTCGCATACCCATCTGTGGCTCCCAGGAATGACAACAGTTGCGCCATTCTCGGGAATGGTGCGTGTCTGGGCTACCAGCATGTTGATGTCGACGGGCTGCTTGGTGGGGCGGACAACGTGGTGGACGCCGTCGTCGCGGTGCAACTGCTGGGCGGCGGCACCTGGGCCGATATCAAATACGGTGCTGGCATTAGCGATGGGTTTGCAGACAAAGGTGCGCTGCCGATCGCCGTAGCGGGACGTCTTGCGGATCGTGAGCAGGCGGTCGCAGATTTCGCGGTACAGCGGGTTCAGCAGAATCTCTTTGGCATATGTCTGCGACTTGGCGGCGGCGCCGCAGATGCGCTTGGTGGCCTCGGGGAAGAAGTTGCCCTTCCAGACCTGATCGGGCTGCTCAAAGGGCTTCAGCTCGGCTGCGATAATGTCGAGCGTCTGCTGGCTGACGAGTTGCTTGATTACGAGGCCTCCATCACGGTCGAGCACCTCAAGTATTTCTTCGATGGGGGTGTCGGGGGCTAGCTTAATGAGGGAGGGGGCCATGTTGGAAAATAGGTCTGTACTCTGTAATGCAAATAAAATGTCATATGTTGACACACGGTCAAGTCAAATAGAGGGCAGAGGCTCGGGCCATAGCATGATAAGGGCGCATATGGACGAGCAGAGCCTTATTCTGCCATGCGTTTATCGGCCGCATAGAGGAGCGTCTGGAGTAATGACCCAAAGGTACGGGTAGATGCCAGCCGGAAAGCCGACAAGCCAAAAGCTGCCGAATCGAGGTAGGGTGGTAGTACAGATAACAAGATAACAATGCTGCTAGACGGCATACGGAGTACTCCGTTATTCTAGCCAAGATAGGCAAGTTTTCTAAGAAGTAAGTAATGCGGAAACCTGCCGCGGCCTATCGATTTGATCGCGGGAGCCGGTGATGCGAGATACTCAGATAGGCAAGATAGATGCAGCGCAGGTTTAACAAGCTGAAATAACGCCCAGGAGGTCTGAAGCAGTTTCAATGCCCAACGTCCTTACTTATTAGCAAGCCGAGACGAGGTTGTCTACTAAAGAAAATCCGATAACTTCTCGAGATAACGCAGAAGGAAAATCGGAAGAAAGGAGAAAAAAAAAGTATACGCAAACCAACACAAATTCTACAATCAAGCAAAATGCCCTCAACTCTGCCTACCATCACGACCCTGCCGTACAACGCCCCCCAGGCAGAAATTGCGGAGGTTTTCAACCGCGACGGTCTCGTCATCCTATCGGGCTTTTTAAATGCCGCCAGCGTCAGCGCTGTGCTGCAGGAGCTGGGACTGGAGGCAGATGAAAATGCCGAGCCCCTGGCTGCGCCGGTAACGGCGCTGGCATCCAAGTCGCCGACGACGGTGGAAAATGTCATCCTGTCGGGCTCGCTCAACCAATTTCTCAGCGCACAAATGTCCAAGACAACGCGCATCTGGCACGGCGACGAGCGGCTTTCCAACACATCGCGGCCGTACCTGAGTGCGACGGTGGTCTTCGAGGCGCCGGCCGGGCGTGAGGCAGAGCCGCTGCACCGACACGATGACATTTACTTTGTGGACCACCCGATGGAGACACCGGTAGAGATCTGGGCGCTCGTAGCGCTCGACAGTGAGGGCGACGGCGTGGCCGGCAGCTGCGTGGATGCTGTGCTGGGGAGTCACAAATGGGGAGAGGAATGGGAACCACACGGCCATGCTCTTGCCTCGTCGGTACTGAAGACCGGCGACTGCCTGCTTCTGCACGGCTCGACCATCCACCGGGCCGGCAAGAATGCATCCCAACGGCTGCGGCGGTCGCTGGGTGTGTCGTGGACGCAGGGACATATGCGACAGGAAGAGAACCAGTTTCTCAACATCAGCAAAGAGACGGCCATGAAGCTCGACGAGAAGACGCAGCGTTCCATCGGCTACAAGATGAATGCACCGTTTGGTGGCTGGTATGAGCTGCGGGATCCGGTTACATACTTGCAGCCGGAAGACAAGGTGGACAAGACAATGAAGGAGTTCCTGGACCGCAACGAAGAGGACAAGGCTGTCTTTCAGGCAGCGTAGATCAGAGATGCGAAAAGTAATACCTTATGTTAAAAAATGGCAATGCCTATCCAAAATATAACTCCTTGTATGCTTCGTATAATATAACCAGCGTTTCCCCCCTCTTATACAAAACACCACTGCCAGTCCATCTCCTGGCTCAGCTCGTCCCAGTCGACGGCAGTCTTGGCCTCCCAGGAAGTAGCCTCCCGACGCCGCGACCACAGGAGATTGAGCGCATTTTCGGCGTTCGTGTACAGCGGGTCGCGAATGTTGCTGCCCATGCCGCGGATGCGTTTGATGGCCACCTCGGTCAGCGCAGCGTTGCGCGTCTCGTCAATACCGATGGCGGCCATCATGGTAGGCCATAGCGTGATATTCTCAACATCAGAGGCCGGTGAGAGCTGCTCTAGATGATGAAACGTGCGCTGCACATGGTGCTGCACCGTCTCATGGGCATAGTTGAGGCGTCGGATCTTGCGGTAATAGAAAACGAGAGCGGCCTGTCGGAAGGCCTCAAAGAGGTGAGCGCGGTCGGGTGTGGTCTCGCGAGGACGCCAGCGGAAGAGCAGATGCTCGAGCTTGATGGACTCGATGGACCAAGTGTTGTGCCAGTCTGGGTCGGTGCCAGTGGCAGCAGTCGTCGTGGAGGCTGCTGACGCAGACTCGATGTTCGCCCCTGCTGCTGCCTCCACCTCCTCGCGGGACTGTCGCAGCATAGCCATCCTTCCCAGGGAGTAGACGACAACAACAGGACATCCGACAAGCTTCTCAAAGTGCTCGTCCTCGCTGTGCTCCTGCTCGTGCAGGCGCGTCGACTCGCCCAGGGCCATACTCTGCAGATAGTCCTCGCGAATGCGGCGGTAGATGTTCCAGTACTCCTCAGAGATCAGCAGCTCGAAGCGCGCCGAAGTTGAGGCAAACGTCTCAATGGCGACGACGCACTTCGCGAGACGGATCCAGCTGTTGGCGTCCTTGAGGTCGCCCTCGAGGCGGCCGCGAAGCCGCAGCAGCAGCGTGGCACCCTTGAGCCAGTGATCCCAGCCGCTGGTGCCGCAGTAGAGCACCTCGAAAGTCTGCATCAGCATGCAGGAAGCCAGGGTAGCGTCGTCACGCAGCACGTCGGGCTTGGCCAGGTTCTCGCGCAGCAGCGTCAGCACCTTTTGCTTATGCCGCAGCACCTCGAAGCTGTGGCAGTCGCTGTTTGGCTGCACGGACAGGTGATACGACGACAACGTAATGACAGCATGCGTCAGGATCTCCGACTCGGTCGAAGCCGGGACCACAATGGACACAAACGGGTTGTCGGCCGACTTCCAGAGCGGCATGAGCCGGGGGACGACGCGTTCGATGTCTGCGGAAGTCAGTATCAATGGAAGAAAACTTCCGAAATGGGCCGGACTAAAACGATGGGGAATATCTAACAGTATTGCAAGTACATGCGCTTTTCAGAGCAGCCTTGTGACCAAGTCGACGCAAAGGGAAGCTGCCGCGGGATATTGGGCAGAATATCGGCCAGAAATGTCAGCTGTGGCGAGGCTGTGGTTGGTGTCGGTGGCGTCGGCGTTGGGTGATCTTCGACAGTGCCAGCAGGGACAAAGGCACCAGCAGAGACGGCAGAGATGACCGCATCGCTGGGATCGACATGGCCTGTCTGGCTGGACCCGTCAGATGCTAGTGGACTGAGCTGTAGTTGCATCTGCGGCCCCGGAGCCATGTCTAGCATCTGCACCCCCCCCTGCGCTGACTCGGTGAAGAAGTACAGCAGCGATGCGTCCTGCATCAGGGCAGTCAGAGGCACGCCGTCCCGCTTCTCGGCAGTCTCAGCGCTCCCGGCGCTCCCCGCACTCCCCGTGCCCCGCTTGCCTCCGTCGCCGCCTCTGCTGCTGCGCTCGTCGACTAGCGCATGCAGGGATGCCATCGCAGGCGCGGCATGGCGAGCCTTGCGCCTCTTGACTTTGGCTTCGCGTATGTCGCTCTGGAAGCGCACTTTGTACTTGCGCTGTGTTCGAGAAGATCTGTCGGACTTGTCTGGCTTGTCTGTTTCCTCCCCTGGCTGCTCCGGCACCACGGCATTTTTCCATTTGAGTGACATGTGTTCACCACGTGTAGAAGTGAAATTCTGGAGGTCTGATCCTATAGCCGTCTTGGGAAGGTTTGTCGTCTTCGGGGTAGAGTAGTAGTGGCGGAAGTTGACTGTCCTAGATAAGGTAACGAGTCCCTTGCTCATGCTGATCAATTTGGTTTCTCCGTATCTGGCCGGCGACAAGTGGGGTAGTCCGACCATGGCATACGGATGGAGGAAGTAAGATACACCAGTTGACTTACCAGCTCCGCCCGCTCGTCGAGGGTCAACAAAAAAGTATAATAATAGGAGACACGCTCCATACGACGTCCTCTGAACAAGGGTATCCGCTGCCATGCCCGTGACACCGCCCCGACAGATCGCCCTCAAGGGCAGCCCGAGAGAGATTGGGCTCCAACATGGCCGCCTCCTCGAGACCGAGATCCGGCGGCAAATGAGCATTTACGAAGCCATGTTCAAGGTGACGTCGGCCATGTCGTGGCCGGCTGTGCTCGACGTCGCCGAGGAGTACCGCGCCACCATTGCGCAGTTGACGCCCGACCTCCTCGAGGAGATGCAGGGCATTGCCGATGGCGCTGGCGTGCAGCTGTTGGATATCGTGGCGCTCAACTGCCGCAGCGAAATCGCGCTCGGTCGCTTTACCGATGGCTGCACCAGCCTGGCGTGGAACCTGTCAAAGACGCCTGAAGCGGTTTCCGTCTCGAACAGAGTCATTTTGGCCCAGAACTGGGACTGGACGGCCCAGGTCAAGCCGCAGCTCGTGCTTATGTCTATCGAGCAGGCCGGCAAGCCCCGCATTCACATGGTGACCGAGTCTGGCATCATCGGCAAGATCGGCTTCAACGCTGCCGGTGTCGGTACGTGTCTTAACGCCATCCGTGCGCGGCCCACCGTTGCCAACAAGCTGCCCATCCACGTCGCCCTGCGTCTCTGTCTGGAGAGCACGTCGGTTGAGGCCGCGATCACTACACTGCAGCGCCTCGGCGGCGTCGCGTCCAGCCAGCACATCTTGATCGCCGACAGCAGTCATGCCGTCGGCATGGAGCTCTCGCCCAACGGCAACGTCTTCTTGCAGGAGGACGCGCACGGCATTGTCACGCACTCCAACCACTTTATTGCGAACCGCCTAGTGGAAGAGCCACCCTGGCTGTCTGGCTCGCCGGTACGTCTTGCGCGCATCCGCCAGCTGACGTCGGACCTGTGCGCGCAGGGAGTGACCGGCACTGCTGTGACACCGGAGTTGCTGCGCGCCAAGGTCTTCCACGACACCCACAACGCACCCCAGGCCATCTGCTGCCAGGAAGACCCGACAAACCCCATCGAGACGCGCTCCAGCACGCTCTTCAACATCATCATGAATCTTGATCCAGCCAATCCATTTGCGGAAGTACTCTGGGGCAAGCCAGGCTCTGGTGAGACAGACGAGATCATAAAGATGCCGTGGTAGGGAGTAGACCTAGAATTAATGCTCAACGAATTGTGAATCCATTTTCAGTTGTGAAATTAAGAAAAAGAAAACATGAACAACTACGTCTGCGTTCATCTAATTTCTTTATTATAATACATTTATTCTACCAATGTCTTCTGTTTGTTCTTTTCCATTTCCTCTCTCTTCCTTCTATCTTTTTCAATCACTCTTCTCCTCTAATGGGTGCTTTATGGCCATCTCGTCCAGGTACCGCAGCACCACGGGTCCCCAGACCGGCTTCCTCTTATAGAAGGCAAACTTGTCCGGAAGTTTGTGCAGAAGTCCACCCAGTCGGGCTGCAAACCCTGGCGTCTCAGCAATGTCGACGAGGCGGTACAGATACGTCTTTGTCACAAAACAAATGGCCTTGGTTCGCGGCAGCCGGCGCAGCACCTGCCGCTCTACGCGCAGCTGCACCTGGTTGATGTCGATCGCCTCGTCGGCAACACCATCGTCGTCCTCGTACAGGTGGCCGCCCTCCGTCAGGAAGAGTTCCTCCTTGTCGTTGATCGCCCAGTTGACGCGCATCACCATGCGTGACGGGCCGACTTTCTTGAAGAACCGGTCCATCGAGTTCTTGAGCTTCTCGCGGTACATGGGCACCGGCTGGTGGATCTCGGCTAGCGTCTTGTCCATCTTGTCGCGCACATGGAAGCCGGCTGGGAAGGCGGACAGCACAGCCTTAAGTACATAGTCGCCGTTGGGCGCCTCGACCAGGATGTTGAGGTCGTCTTCAACCAGCCGTCCGGCAATGTAGAGCGGGTGGTACGTGATGTACGGCTTGGACACATCAAAGGTCTCGCCCGTGATGGTGTTGTGGATGAGCCGTCTGCCCTTGTTATTGGTCGACAGTTGGAAAATTGTCGGGAACCGCCGTGGCAGGTAATCGACCAAGCACTCGAGCATCTCCACGCAGCCATCATAGCCACCGTCACGGCAGTCGATGGCGTCGGCACCCACCTCGGCCAGCACCTTGGCCTTGAGGTCCATGCGTTTCTTGTAGTTCTTGTCAAAGGCAATCCAGTTGTTGAACTCCAGCTTCTCGATGGCTGGGAAGTTAGCGTTTCTCTTCTCCTTTGTATGTTCTCCGACTTGTCCGTGGCATCAGATAATCCTTCTCTCTCGCCCCCCTCCCTCCTCTACTTACCCATTGTGATGGTGTACACCCGATCGCTGATGTAGTCCCGCATGTAGTACTTGATCGGCTCCTCTTCCTCGTAGTTGAAGTCTGGCTTGTAAGGCGTCACCTGCGAAAAATCGAGCTGGGTCATCGTGTCGTCATCTGGAGACCCGTAATATGAAGGACGTTTGACCTCTGTCGCCAGTGCCTTTGGACTGGGTGGCGCCATATGCGCTGGGTTGAGCTTGGTCCATCGTCGCCGTAGCGTCCAGCAGTATATCACCAGTGCGACGATGGTGGCCAGCGACACGCCCAGACTCATCTGCAACTGTGCCACCGTCGATGTCTGTGAAAGCAGCAGTAATGTCATGGCTGCGAGGATATGGGTAATCTATCCTAATAAAAAAAATAAAGGAAAAAAAAACCCGAATCAAATAAAGTCAAAAGAAAAGTGCTGCAGCCTTCGACAAGCAACAAAAAACGATGTCCCAGCAACCCGAATGGGATCCCTTTATCTAGAACGTCAAACTAAACTCGACAAGATATTTAGCCGAAGACTAACTGCCAACGTTCAAAAATCGGATCATCCTCCCAATCCCCGTTTCTACCCAATCCCCGTTTCTACCCACCCAGTAATTTCCTTGATAGGCAAGTTTGTCTTAGTCCCTGGTCATTTCCTAAAACAGCAACTATTGCTCATCCTTCCCGATACGGTATCAATTGATCTCCTATCACTGCTATCATCGCCCCACATCGCCATATCGCCGCCCCGTATCGCTGCTACATGGCCCTCAGCGCCCCGGTAAACGTACAAGCTTCCCGACAGCCCTGTCCACTTGCCACAGGTTGGTGTCAAATCGTCAGGGAACCGTCCCAGACATGTATGTAGAGCTGATAGGAGCATGAAGAGCTGGTCTGTTTTGTATAATAACTGGGAGTTTGTCGATGTGTCATTTTCTTTTGTGTCTCTATTTGAGACTGTGCTGTCTGTCCTTTCTGTCTATCTATCCTTGGGTTTTTCTCTCTCTCGTCCTTTGACACATCTTGACATCTTCTATCTTCCTTCATCTTGCATGTGAATATCACTGCTGGAAGCTACTCACAATGGGTAAAGAGGAAGGCCCCGTCGATGTCGCGCCGTCATCGACGCCGTCAGACTACGAGACTGGTCAGGTTTTCGATCTGTCTGCAGATGCCGCCCAGCTGGCGGCCCTTGGCCACAAGGAGGAACTCGGTAGGTCACACTCTTCGAATAATCAAGGAAACTACTTATCCTGACCAACCCCAGAACGCAATTTTGGCCTCCTCGCGCTGGCCGGCCTAGGCTTCGTCTGCTCCGGAAGCTGGTCCGGCGTAGCCCAGTCCCTTGTTTCTGCTGTCCTCAGCGGTGGACCTGCCGTGCTCGTCTATGGCGCCCTGTTGATCCCGTCCATGATCATCTTTGTCGTGCTCTCGCTTGCCGAGATGGCCTCGGCCTATCCCACCACGGCCGGGCCTCTGGAGTGGGCTTTTCATCTGGCACCGCCTAAGCACGCGGCGTTTTTGAGTTGGATGACTGGCTGGTCCAATCTGCTGTCGTGGGTCGTCGGTGCCTCGGCCAACGTCGCTGTCATGGCCTTCCAGATCGTCTTTCTCGCTAAGCTCTTCCACCCTGGCTACGAGTCCAAGGACTGGCATGTCTTCCTCATCATGGAAGCCATTCTGATCGTCAACGTCTTGATGAACGTCTTTGGCACACGCATGCTCCCCAAGATCGATACCGCCGGCTTCTGGTGGTTCCTGGGCTCTTTCTTCGTTGTCGGCATCACTGCCGTTGCCTCAGCCAACCCGCATCAGCCAGCCAAGTTTGTCTTTGCCACCTTTATCAACCAGACCGGCTGGGACAACAGCTTTGTAGTCTTTATGAATGGTGAGTGTGGTCGAAGTCTTACAATGAACAAATGAAAGAATACTAACTCTTCCAAGGTCTTATTGTCACGGCCGGTGTAAGTTTACCTCGTCTTTGATCTCACAGCAATATAAAATAATAAAAAGCCGCTTACCAAACTCCTCAGAACTTTGTCGCTCTGGACAGCATCAGCCATCTGTCGGAGGAGATGACCAACCCCAGCCGCACTGTCCCGCGCGCCATGCTTATGACCATCTTCATCGGCTGCCTGACAGACTTTATTGTCTGCATCATGCTTATGTTTTCTGTCGGCGTCGACCGTCAAGCCTTCTTTGACAGCAGGTATGTCCCTATCTATTACCATCTGTTCTCTTTCCTGTCAACATCTAATGATACAGTGCCCCGTATCTCACCATAATGCTCACCTCCACCGGCTCCAAGGCTGCCGTCGCCTGCATCTCCACCATGCAGCTCGTCAACAACTTCAACAGTACCACCTCCGTCATCCAGGTCGGCAGCCGCATCATTTGGTCTTTTGCCCGTGACGGTGGCTTCATCTTCCCCAAACACTTTGCCAAGGTGAACAAGGACCTTGCCTGTCCCCTGCTGGCTGTCATCATGTCCTGGGCCATTGCCGCTGTCGTCTCTGTACTCTATCTGGCCTCCACCACTGCCTTCAACGCGCTGCTATCCTGCCTTGTTATCCTCGCCTACTTCGCCTACTGCATCCCCATCACTTGCCTCTTGCTGCGCGGCCGCGTCTACGACCGCCCGGGAACCTTTAAGCTCGGCAAGTACGGCTGGTTCATTAATATTGCCGCGCTCTTCTTCATGTCTTTCCTGGGTATCTTCTTCTGCTTCCCGATCTACCGGCCCGTCACAAAGGACAACATGAGTATGTACTTTTATCTCTATCTCTTCCCCCTTTCCCATCCTTCCAATCACTAACAGCCTTTAGACTACGCAAGTGTCGTTTCCGTTGGCGTTCTGCTGATTGCCTATGGTCTTTGGATCGCTGTCGGTAAGAAGTCTTTCCGTGGGCCTAAGACGGCCGGAGCTCATCTGTACGAGGTGCAGGAGGAGCAGCGGGAGCATAAGGACTAGAGAGAGGCAGCCTAATCTCTCCGGTGTAGTTCTACCGAAATAGGATAATAATTGATGTCATGGATATATTAGAGTTAGTCGATGGTTAACGAGATCACCATAAACCCCTTAGATGTGCTGCCAAAACTACAAGACATCCAAGTCCGCAAAGCGCTGTAGTGGAATAAACTTGCGTGTCACAAAGGAAAAAGAAGACCAGGCCACACAACCTGTGACAGCAACACTCAAGGCACTACTCGACACACAAAAGAGCCTCACGCGGGCTTGCTTTTGCCGACACGGAGGGTGGTAACGGCAGGACGATATGGGAGCGTCTGGAACGAACACGTCGCTGCAGCCGGTCGGCACACAGACAGGTACGTTGCTGGGTATGCACACGCAACCCCCATACACACATCTTACTCTGGGCTGACGATGCGGCCGCAATTTCCCATCTCGCAGCGCTTAACAATCCGGCGAATACGGCCGCATTCGAGCCGACCGTATTCAACAGCATTGTTATGGACGGGCTGCTGGCGCGCACACCGGTGTGGCTGCAGACCTATGAGCTGTCGCCCTACGTGCGCGCGGCCCGTAAGGTGTTGCGCGTCGAGACGGACGTGGTTATGCTTACACACCTTCTGTTGTATGCGGCCACGTCCCTGCCGAGCGCCGCCTACCTTTTGTTTGGCGCGCAGTTCACCTGGCTGCACGGCGTTCTGCACGCCGTGATGCAGCTGAGCTACATGGGCACGTATACGTTGATGATGCACCAGCACATCCACATGCATGGCATTCTACCCCAGCGCCTGGCCCTCCTCGACGCCGTGTTTCCCTACGGGACAGACCCCTTGATGGGCCACACCTGGAACTCCTACTTCTACCACCACGTGAAGCACCACCATGTCGAGGGCAACGGCCCGCATGATCTATCGTCGACCCTGCGCTACCAGCGCGACAGCGTCTTCGACTTCGCCTGCTACGTCGGCCGCTTCTACTTCTTCATTTGGCTGGACCTGCCGCTTTACTTCATCCGCACAAAGCGGCCATTACTGGCGGCCAAAGCCACCTTCTGTGAACTCGGCACGTACGCCGTGCTCTACGCCTTCTTTCGCTTCAACGCCCAGGCCACCGTGTGCGTTTTCCTCGTCCCACTGGCGCTGCTGCGCGCGGGCTTGATCATGGGCAACTGGGGGCAGCATGCCTTTGTCGACCACGACGAGCCGGACTCGGACTACCGATCTAGCATCACGCTCATTGACGTGGTGGTGCGGTGCATCCACAGTCCTCCTCTTTCGTGTGCCTATGCTGACAAACCAGAGCAACCGCCACTGCTATAACAACGGCTACCACACCTCGCACCACCTGATTTCTCGTCGACACTAGCGCGAACATCCGGTGTCTTTGCTGCAAAACAAGCATCGGTACGCCTCCGAGCATGCTTTGGTGTTTTACAACATCGACTACATCATGATCACTGTGTCTCTCTTGCAGAAGGACTGCCGCAAGCTCGCCGAATGCATGGTTCCGCTCAGCAGCCAGGTGGCCCTCACCATGGAGGAGCGAATCGCTCTCCTACGATCCCACACAAAACGCTTTACCGAGAAGGAGATCCAGACGAAATATAAGGCTGGGAAGGTATGAGCTGCTACGGATGTCTTACATTCCTATGTTAGGATATGTAGACGGACGTAGCTGATCTATCACAGACAATAACAACGATCATCGATCAGCACTCGTGTGCTCTCGGGTTTCCCTCAACTGTCCATGCCACCCATCACCTGGTCAATACCCGCGAAACTGGAAGTAGCCGAGATCGCATGCAAATAGAAATTAGTGCAGACGGAACCACTCGCGTTCTACCATGTCCTCCAGACTAATCTTGCCTCTACGCGTAAGAAGCAGGAAATAGTTTCCTTTATAGAGTATATGTAGTTGTTATGATAAGATGCCAGCGCTGGAAAGCCCGGACGACCGTCTTAGCCCGGACGGACGGCAGCTCGGCATGCAGGGAAAGACGGCGGCCAGTCTATTCCATAGTAATACGCGGGTCTACCGGTGTCTTTTATATCGACTAGGGCTTATGCAGCGTAAAGATTCAAACCTAGCAACTAACATCGCTGGTCTTTTCCCTCCTTCATTCGTCACTTTCGTTCCTCTTTACGCTCAATTCTTCGTCTGTCGGATTCGTCGTAGAAATCAAAGATAAATCGTACGGCCTTTACAAGACGTATACGACGTTCTTTCCGTACGGGCTACCGCCTGTAAAAGGATCTATTTTTTAAGGCGCTTTTTACAGATTCGCATACAAAGTCGCATTGAAATATATTCAAAATGTTTTCTTCCTATTAGTTTACTCTCTTTATCCTTTTCTAAATTTCTAACATGACTAGCAGAGTACTAATACGCCAGAACACCGGCCAACCTTAGCAGCTTGTCGCTCATGTCTGGCTTTTCCAGAGGCTCAGTCCTACCACGAGGATCAGGGGTGCCATCTTCTAAGTAGGCGACAGTGTTGCGAAAAACAATGTTGTCATGTGGCCAGTGCGTGGTTCCCTCCCAGTGCTTGAAGATTTCCGCCTTCGTCTTAAGGGCCTCGGGGGTCGCCAGCGCAGCGGGTGCGTATGCGGCGTAGACGACTGTACGAATGGTGTTGCTCTTTTCTGTCGGCTCCGCGCCCCAGTGGACGGTCCGCGAGTCCCAGATAATCAGGTCGCCCGGCTCGGCACAGACTTTGTGGGCCTTCACTCCGTGGTCGGAAAACCATTGAAGTTGTTCGTCGGTGAAGAGAAATACGTCGCGTTTTTCCCAGGTGGCCTTGTCCGTCTGGGTGGTAAAGAACTCCTGGAGCAGCTTGGACGAGCCCGGATAGACCACGAGGCCACCGTCCTCCGGGCCGGAGTTGCTCAGATTGATGATGCCCTGGGCACAGTGCAGGCCGCTGCCTCGCATAGGCGACTGGTCCACGTGCGGCCACGCCGCCTTCCTCGGCTTGTCCTTGCGATTGGGAAATGTGACATTCAGGCTGTCAAAAGACACCAGCAGCTCCTCCGTGTTCCAAAGTTTGGCAAACGCCTCCAGCACACCCGGCTCGGTGCGAGCATCCCACATGAATTTTTCGTGGGCAACGGCGTACGCGGCAAAGGTGTTGATTTTGCTTTGCACCGGGAGGTTTTTACCCAGCCATGTTTCTGGGTTGGCGATGTCCAAGTCGGTCCCGAATGACTTGAGCCACTCAAAGGCCTTCTGTTGGTAATGTTTTGCTTTTTCTGGGGAAATGGCGCTCTTGATGACAGCGTAACCGTTGGCGTAGAAATCGTCTCGCCAATCACCATAAGAAGCTGCCGTGCTGTCGATGTTGTCAGTAAGATGCCGCTTGCTTGAATAGGATAGAGACCGCTGACCTAATGCTCGGAAGCGAGGTGGTCGTGACAGTCGCAGTAGTAGCCATGTTGGGCAGGACGGATGTCGTAGATAGCGGGGGTTTGGAGCACAAGGGGATAGAGTCGGGGTTTAATAGCCGGACTGGTGCGGGGCTCAGCAACTAGGGCCAATTCGGTCGGACTTCGGACCGGTGCGCCGCAGATGCGTCGCCGGACACGCGTGACAAGCATTCGCAAGCGCAAATGTGGAGACTGTACTAACGGGAACAAGGGGATCGGCACCGAAGACGGAAGAGTGTAAGCGGAGATAGGCCGGCAGTCTGCCGTAGTGGGCTCTCTCAACACAATGCTATTCATCTACGCGCCGTGTGCCAGAGAGTGCGTTAAGGGCCGCTGCTTCACAGATAAGGACACCGGGTATCGCCCCGGATAGCGGGCGTCTGTCCTAATTCGGAAGTGTATTAGAGACGCGGAAAAGGTCCGAGCTGCTGGTCGTATCGGACGGTCTCGTCCGCGTCTCTGACAAAGACGAGATATGATATCTACTTAATCCCTTCACTTGACACTCCAAGAGATGAAAGCAACCAACACCCAGCGACTGGAAATCATCCGTCTGCATCGCTTTCCCATCCCTGGCCACAATACTCACCATCATGGGGATTTTCACCACCCGAGGAAAGGGTCCGTTGCAGGCCAAGTCGTCAAAGGTCACCACGACTCTTCTTGTTATGGCGGCTTGCGTCTTCGCAGCCGTAAGTTGCTGTCATCTTCCGTAACGAAAGTCTCGTACTCTGACAAATCTACAGACCACTGGCTATGACTCGGCATTGATGTATGTTCCGCATACCTTGGTCACGAAACAGAGTCTAATCTATGTAGGAACGGAATCAACATCATTCCGTCGTATAAAGCAACCCTGCATCTCACCCCGGCCACCAAGTCTCTGAATACGGCTTCTATCTCGGTCGGCTCTGCTATTGCTTCCTTCTTCATGGGCCCCGTCCTGAACAAGATCGGCCGGAAGAGCGGCATTGTCGTCTCTGTTTTCGCCAAACTCATCGGTATCATCTTGATGACTGGCGCGCAAAACGTCCCAATGTTTGTCATTGGACGTATGTGTCTAGGCTTTGGGAATGGCTGCAGTGGAACGGCAGCCCCTGTGTAAGCCGCTCTCCGAAGATTATGGCACTCCGTTCCCTGTGCTGACCATTCAGCTGGCTTGCCGAGACGCTGCCCTTTTCCATGCGTGGCTCTGGCCTGAGTTTCATTTTCACAATCTGGTATTTTGGTACGTATCATTTGACGCTTCCTGCGAGCTGGACAGGATCTCACAGAGTCTTCCACAGGTGCGTTGATTGCCGCAGGCGTCACATACGGTACTGGATCCATGTCGGGCACTTGGGCTTGGCGCCTGCCTTGTGCCCTTCAAAGCATATTCAGCTTTGCCTGCATGGCCATCCTGTTCTTTGTTCCCGAGTCGCCGCGTTGGTTGGCGTACCAGGGCCGCCGCGACGAGGCCCTGACTGTGGTGGCCTCTGTCCATTCCAATGGGGACGTCACGGACCCCGTCACGGTCGCTCAGTACCAGGAGATCATCGACACCCTAGAGTACGAGCGCAACGCGGGGGAGAAGTTGACCTACCTGCAAATCGTCAAGACTCCCAACTCCCGGAGGCGGCTCATGTTGGCCATTTCGTGCGGCATGATCGGCATGCTCAGCGGTACGTCCTCCACTGCTATGGCCGCTTTGACCCGGCGCTAACAGACCACGAAACAGGCAATAGCATTGTGTCCTTTTACCTAGGAGACATGCTGACCAAAGCCGGCATCACCAGCAGTCACACTCAGTTGGAAATTGTACGTCTTCATGAAATTCCCGTGGCCTGGATAGCAGCTAACCTATGTAGAACATAATTTTGAACGCCTGGTGTCTCTGTATGGCCTGCTGCGGTACATATCTGGTGGACCGAGCCGGAAGGAAGGCCATGGCTCTGACAGCCTGCATCCTTATGACGATCTGTCTCTTTATGGTTGGGGCTTTGACCAAAGGTACGTTGTCGCCCCTGCTCCTAGCTGACAGTCTGCTTACTTCTATTCCAGTCTATGGCCATGGTGGCAATACATCTGGGATCTATGGTACCGTGGCGTCCATATTCTTATTCCAAGGCAGCTACAGCTTAGGCATCACGCCCATTACTGTCCTTTACCCGCCAGAGGTTCTGAACTATTCCATTCGAAGTAATGGAATGGCTGCCTGGACGCTAGCCGTTGATTGTTTTGGGTACGTGAACGCGTCCATTGTCCAGTGTGGATTCTATTAACACAAACAGACTGTTTACCAACTTTGTCTTTCCTATCGCCTTGGCTGCCATTTCCTACAAGCTTTACTTCATCAACGGGTCATGGGATGCGCTACAGGCTCTGTTTGTTTTCTTTTTCTGGGTTGAAACGAAAGGAAAGACCCTGGAAGAGATCGACGAGCTTCTAGACGGGCGGAAGCATAGTGAAGTCTTGGACCTCGAGACCGTCTTGCATGATAAAGGCGACGTACTCGACAGCGTGGAAACAGAATATGCAAAGCACAACGAGGTTGTGGACGTCAAGACGGTCGCGCAAGAAAAAGTCGACGCACTCGACGGCGAAGAAAAAAAACATGCATAGGAATATGAGGAGGAAAGGCCGGTCCATCTCTTTTACCGTCGCCCGGGTCTTCATCTCTCAATACTTTCACTTTAAGTATTTACTTTCTTTTCTTTTTAAAGTTTCTGTTCCTCTTCCCTCTTCTTCATGTTCATATCATCTCCTGTTCCTCCATTTCAAATCTGCCTTTATCTCTCTTTAGCTTTTTCTATCAACACGCACGCCACAGTCGTTGGGCAAAGACTGTCACCAGTAGTGTAGCAAGAGTTATCACAGCTACATTTATTTTCGAGTAATACTTCTTATTCCGCGATAGAGCTTAAAGCATACGTTCGATCCAAAACAGACCATCCGACATATAGATATAAAAAGAAAAGTCTGTACTAAACCGAAAGTGCCGCTACAGCGTAATAGCACTAAACCTAAATACTTTTTCCGACCTTTAGTTTATTACATTTTTAATATGCTCCTTAATCACCTTGTTTACCTCCTTCGTGCCTTCTTCGGGTTCCTTCCGAGTTTCGCTCGGGGCTAGCTGCTATGTAACGTCCTGAATAATGCGCACCCTAGTACTAGGGCGGCGCCGTTTTGCTGCAAAACGGACCACCGTTTACGCCCTTTTGTATGGCGCGCGGGGGGCTCCGACTACGCACCACCCCCCCCCTCCTGACATACAGAGCACCCCCCCCTATAAATTTCCTAAAAAATAAGACTGTAAAACGCAGCTAATTGTCAGTACGAAGCACCATATTTACAGAGAAAATCTATGTTTGATTTTCGTAGTTAACATAAATAACACGGCGATTTACATACAAAATGACAGCTTTTTAATGTACGAAGACGAGCCCTCTTATAATCCGACTCTGATAGAATGTATCACCGTCTCGTCTACTATCGAATATCTGCGTATAAATCCTCCTAAAAATCCTTATTATCTATATAATTATTCTAAAAATCACTAAGATAGACGGGATTTACGCCCTCTACTACGCCCTCTACGCCCTCTAC